>PVJC01001903.1:23866-48780 GCA_004026665.1 Murina feae
CCCCCCCCCCCCCCCCCGCCGCTCCTCATTTCTCTTTGTTTCTCTGAACATTCAGAAGCATGAAATAGATTTCAGAGAAAGAAGATTCAGAGATAGTCATAACAAGATTAAAGCTCTGCTGTCCCACTGGTCAGGTTCAGTGCTGGAGTGTTGCTCTGCAGCAATCCTCATCATGGTTAGAAGTATGGAGAGTCTGGTAACAAACATTAAAATTGTAAGGAAGACTGAAACATGGCTCAAAAATAGATGATTTTCTGAGAATCTTAATTAAAGAGTGTACAAAGGCAAATTTGTTGCCAAAGAAAGCTTACTCAGATTTTAAAATCTGATATATCTGTACAGATTGCTTGAGGGGCAAGTAGGATCTATTTCGGCTCTAAGACCACTTGTTTCTTATTATAGGATTTAAATAAAAATCGCTGTATCACTCACAGTTTTGCACATAGGAGGTGTTGAATAAATATTTATGGTAAGATGCCTTTGCAAAGCACTTGATATATAAAAGTTCTTTGGTAGTAGTAACTGGTATTTAATACCAACTATGTGCCAGGCTGAGTACTGTGCAGTAATTGCCTAATGGTCCCTATGAATGGGAGTACTATCAATACTACCCTCATAGTATGTAAGTTCATCAAGTGTGCAGGATACAAGATCAATATACAAAAATCAGTAGTATTCTATACACTTGCAATAAACAATCCAAGAATGAAATTAAGAAAACAATTCCACTTATAATAGCATCAAAAGGATAAAATACCTAAGGATGCATTTAACAAAGGAAGTGTAAAACTTATGCTCTGAAACTACAAAGCATTATTGAAAGAAATTATATCTAAACAAATGGGAAAGTAGCCCATGTTCATCCTATGGTGTCTGTAGAAATTGACAAACTGATTTAAAATTCATGTGGGATTGTAAGGGATCCAGAATAGCCAAAATAATTTTGAAAAAGAATAAAAAAGTTGGCAGACTCATGCTTCCCAATTTCAAAACTTAATAATACAAAGCAACATTAATGAAGACAGTAAGGTACTGATATGAGAATAGACATGTAAATCACTGGAATAGAATTGAGAATTCAGCAATAAACCTGCGCATCTCTGATCAACAAGGATGCTAAGACCATTCAGCAGAGAAAGATTAGTTATTTTAATCAGTGGTGCTCAGAGAACTGGATGTCCACATAAAAAAAGAATGAAGTTGGACCCTTATCTCACACCATATACAAAATGGTGAAAGACCTACGTTATAAGAGCTATAACTAGAAAACTTTTACAAAAAAGCATAGGGGTTAATCCTCATGACCTTGGATTTGTAAGACAGTGGACTTTAGATATACCACCAATAGCATGAGCAACAAGAGAAAAAAATGGACAGATTGGATTATATAAAAATGGAAAACTTTTGTGACTCAAATGACACTCTCAAGAAGTGTAAAGACAGCCCACAAAATGGGAGAACACATTTTTGAATTATGTCTGATAATGGTTTGTATCTAGAACACACATAGACATACCAGTAGTATGATAAATAACCCATTTTAAGTGGCAAAGGATCTAAAAAGAAATTTCTTTAAAGAAGGGAAACAAATGGTCTATCTGTGAAACGATGCCCAACATCTGTAGTCAGCATAAAGTTGTAAATCAGAACCACAGTGAGACACCACATGACATCAAATAGAATGGCTCTGAGAAGGCACAGATAACAAACACTGGCTAGGATGTGGATAAATCAGACCCCCCTCCTTCATGGCTAGAGGGAAGGTAAAATGGTGCATCCATTTCAGAAAACAGGCTGTTTCATGAACAGCCACAGAACTACTATCTGACCCGGAATTTCTACTCTTTGGTACCTACTTAAGAGAAAATGAAAACATAGGTCCACACGAAAACTTGCACATGAATGTTTATAGCAGCATTATTCATAGAAGCCAAAAGGTGGATACAACCTATATGTTTATCAAATAATGAATGCATAAACAACATGTGGTATATTCATACAATGGAATATTACTTGGCCATAAAAAGGACTGAACTATTGATGTAGGCTACAACATGGGTGAAAACACTGTGCTAAGTGAAAAACCAGTCACAGACCACATATATGACTATATTTACGTTAAATTCTAGGAATAGGGAAATGTATAAAGACAGAAAGTAGATTAGTGGTTGCTTAGAGCTGGAAGTTTTTTTGGGAAAGAGCCTGTGATAGCTAAAGAGATTTTGTTTTTGTTTTTGTTTTGTAGATTATAAAATATTCTAGAATTAACTGTGATGATGGTACCACATTTCTGAATGTACTAAAACCCATTAAATCACAAATTTTAAATAGATGAATATATGGTAGGTAAATCTAATTTAATAAAAGAGTAATATGAAAATTGACCACCACTCCAAGACACCTAAGCCACGCCTACCAGCCAAGCCATGCCCACCAGCCAATCAGAGCAGTGGTATACAAATTAACCCAGCCAAGATGGAGGCTGGAAGCCATGGAGCTAGAGCAAACAGAAGGCTTCCGTTGCAACTGCCTGACTAGGCCGGCAGGCCTCTGCTCAAGCAACAATGTTTCAATTATAGAAGCCACGGAGCTGAAGCAAACCGGAGGCTTCCATTGCCTGCCTAGGCCTCCACTCAAAGCAACAGTGTTTCAATTATAGAAGATAAATAAACCCCAGAAACCTGATTCCAGCCAGCCTCGCTAGGACCTTGGGTCAATGGGAGCTGTGGGCAGCCTGAAAACGGCCCTCAGCTCCTCACCCAGGCTTGCCACACCCCAATGGGGTGAGGGTCCATACTGGTGGGGCTTGGCCAGCCTGCAAACAGCCATCAGCCCCTCACCCAGGCTGGCCAGGCACGCCAGCAGGTGGACATCCCCTGAGGGGTCCCAGACTGTGAGAAGGCACAGGCCGGGCTGAAGGACTCCCCCAAGTGCACAAATTTTTGTGCACCGGGCCCCTAGTATCTTAATAAAGCTGTTATTAAAAAATTACCTAACTCCTAAATAAAAAAGTTGACACAAAGCAGTATGTTCATATTTAGACATATGGTAAAGAAATTAAACCTTGATGGCATGCCTTTTCTCTGATAGAAGGTGCATGTCTACATTACAGAGTTTTGATTGCCCCAATATGATTTATTAAAGGAGCATTGTCTCCTAGATTGAGCAAGATCTAATTTAAAAAATATAACTAGCACTGGCTGGTGTGGCTTAGTTGGTTGGAGTGTTGTCCCAAGCACTAAAAGGTGGCAGGTTTGCTTCCTGGTCAAGACACATACCCAAGTTGTAGGTTTTATCCCCAGTATGGGTGCATGCAGGAAGCCACTAATTGATGTTTCTCTCTCTCTCTCCCTTCTTCTCTCTCTAAAAAATCAATAATAAAAAAAACACACCCATGCTTTCCTTTAAAAAAACTCACACCAATATATACCTGGCTGTTTTTGTAATTTTACTCTATACAACTTTGGATATTTATGATCTAGATTTAGCTATTATAAAAGCCTATGAAATAGTTTTCTCTGAAGCCTGTTCTTAGTTTAAGCTTATATAAAATACTAGAGGCCTGGTGCACAAAATTCGTGCACAGAGTGGGAGTGGGGAGTAGTGGTGCTGTCCCTCAGACCAACCTGCACCCTTTCCAATCTGGGACCCCTTGAGGGATGTCCAACTGCCCGTTTAGGCCCAATCCCACCTAAACGGGCAGTTGGACATCCCTTTCACAATCCAGGACTGCTGGCTTCCAATCTCTTGCCTGCCCATTGCCCCTAACCACTCCCCTGCCAGCCTGATCAATGCCTAACTGCTCTTGTGCCGGCCTGATTGCCCCTAACTGCCCTCCTCCTGCCAGGATGGTCTCCCCCAACTGTCCTCCCTTGCAGGGCTGGGTCCTCCTCAAGTGTCCTCCTCTGCCAGCCTGGTCCCCCTCAACTGCCCTCCCCTGCAGGCCTAGGTTCCTCTAAACTGCCCTCCCCTGCAGGCCTGGGTCCCTCCCAACTACCCTCCCCTGCAGGCCTGGGTCCCCCACAACTGCCCTCCCCTGCAGGCCTGGGTCCCTCCCAACTTGCCCTCCCCTACAGGCCTGGATCCCCCACAACTGCCCTCCCCTGCCAGCCTGGGTCCTTCCCAATTGCCCTCCCCTGCAGACCTGGGTCCCCCCCAGCTGTCCTCCCGTGCAGGCCTGGGTCCCCCCCAACTGTCCTCTGCCAGCCTGGTTCCCTCCCAACTATCCTCCCCTGCAGGCTTGGGTCCCCCCCAACTATCCTCCCCTGCAGGCTTGGGTCCCCCCCAACTATCCTCCCCTGCAGGCATGGGTCCCCCCCCAACTGCCTTCCTCTGCCAGCCTGATTCCCCCCAACTGTCCTCCTCTGATAGCTGGGGCCTTTATTTGTTCCTTGCCACTCCCTGATGGTCAGCACACATCATAGTGAGTGATCGAACTCCCAAGGGGACAATTTGCATATTAAACTTTTATATATACGTATAGATAAGCTCTTCCTTGATAGGAAATAGTAACAACTAATATTCATTAAATGTTTATGCATATAGGTACTGCTCTAAATTATTATTAATGCTATTCAGTAGATCTCACAAGGAATCTATAAAGTAAGTGTAATCACCCTGAGTGTAAAGATGGGAAACTGAGGCACAGGGTTTAAGTGACTTAGTCAAAGTCAAGTAGAGAAGTGACAGAATATGGTACTCGGTAGCAGCAATGCTTTGTAGAATTCTGGACCAGATAGGTTTTACCTGACACGATAGATGTTTCTGCAGTGTGTGTGTAAAGTAGCGTTTTATGAGTGAAACCATATTTTTAGTTTTCTAAAAGAGCCTATTATTTCAAATGAAAACTGCAAGTAAATCAGTTCCTTTTTATCAGTCTGGACCATTGTGACATCTTAAATCAAGACACTCCTATATATTTGATTGAATGCAGTAATTTCTCTGGTAATTCTGTTTATTTGGGATTGGTTTAAGCTGTATTAGTTTCACTCTGCAAACCTTTATTGAAGACCTATTTTTTGTAGAAAAGAAAAAATGCTGTAAGAAAACCCAAAGGAGGTCATTTCTGATCAAGAATTAGCCATTATAAAAGCTTGTGAAATAGTTTTCTCTGAAGACTGTCCTTAATTTAAGCTTGTAAATTAAGCCTTTCATGTCTCAGTTTTGTATATATGCTACAGCTGCAACTGTCCAAAACAATAGCCACTAGATACATGTGGCTATTTAAATTTACATGCAAATAAATTAGAATTAAATAAAATTGAAGAGTTAGTTCCCCAGTCACTAGCCGCATTTCAAATAAAGTTGCATGTAGCTAGTGTCGACTATTTTGGACCGAGCTGGACTAGGGAAACGGTGACATATCCTTAGGATTTATTTTTATAGTGGAATTAAGATGCATAAGCAACCCAAGTAGATGGGTAGATAAAAAAAAAGCTGTGGTACATTTATACAATGGAATACTACTCAGTTGTAAAAATGGTTATCTTCCTCTTTTAGACAGCATGGATGGACCTGGAGAGTATCTAAGTGAAATAAGCCAGTCAGGGGAAGACAAGTTCCATATAACCTCACTTAGATGTGGAATCTAATGAACAAAAGAAACAAACAAACAAAATAGAAGAAGATTCACAGAGACAGAGAATAGTGACAGCTTTCAGAAGGGAAAGGGGTTGGGAGGCTGGGTGACAAAGGTAAAAGGATGAAGCAAACACGCACACACACACACACCTACCTCATAGAATCAGACAACAGCAGTGCTGAAGCAGGGGATTTCCCAGGGGTGAGGACGGCGGAGCCCCTAGCACTAGGACGCTTGCATGCACGACTCCGGAGACCGGGTTCTGTGACGCAGGTCTAATTTTATTGAGGAAGTACAGCAGTATATATAGTGGGGGTGGCCAATCATAGAACATTTTATTAGGGAGCCAATAAGAGTAAAGGTTGGGGTACTGTGTACATGGCTCTAGGAGGGGCTCAGGCGGGCGTTGCCATCTTCCTGGTTTGCCAGAAAGATCTGAACTGCTGGAGTGTGCTCACAGCATTGCATCAGCCACTGCACCGAGATAAACCTCCTGTGCTCTACCTACACAGTGTGGTGATTATCAGAGGGACAGAAGGGTGGTGGAGATAGAATAGTGTAAAGGGAAAAGAAATGGTGATGGAGAAAAAAAGATTTCCCCCCAATTATATGGGATAAATATGATTTATCAGACTCCCCTCCCCCCGAAAAAGGGAGAAAGATGATGATATATGTACTTTTGTAAGGAATGGGAAGTAGAGGAAAATGATCTGATGAGACTTTTTATATAAAACTAGGAGCCCGGTGCACAATACATTGTGCACTCAGGGGTCCCTCAGCCCAGTCTGTACCTGCCCAACCTGTGGCCTGCCACCCACACACACACCACCCACCACCCGACCCATCAGCCCCACCCACCCACACACACCCAGGCCCATCACCTGCCCCGCACGCCCTGCTCACCCTAACACCTGCACTGCACCCACCTCCGGGGTTGCTGGCCTCCATCTTGGCTGGGTTAATTTGCATACAGCCACTCTGACTGGCTGGTGGGCGTGGCTTAGGCATCCCATAGAAACGGTCAATTTCAATATTATACTTTTATTAGATTAGATTATATGTTACTTTTTTTTTTAAACTAGAAGAAAAGCATAAAATACATTTTACGTGATCTAGAGTCTTCATAACAAAATAAGACCTTTGGAAACAGACCTGAGTATTTTATGCTGGGTTTGACCCCTTAGTATTCAAGGCATGTGTCCCCTAAGAGTCAGGATGTTGTCCTATACAGTCTAACAATATTGCCATTATCACAGAAGAGAGAAATGATCAGTTTGTCCCTAATATCATATACTAGTAATGCCAGAGCTTTTAAAACATCCAGTTGTCTCCCAAATACACATTTTTGCTTCTTTTTCTTCCCAGATGAGGATCTTGTCAAGTTTTGTGCAAGTCTTTAGTCTTGAGCAGTATCCACACCTTTCGTTTATTTTCATGAAATGACAACACCCTCAACTTTATTTGGAAGATGTTTAAGCCTACAGTAAAGTTGAAAAGTAGTACAAGGAATGCTTAGATCAATTAATTGTTGCTATTATTTGCTTCATATGCTTGATCTCTTTGCTTATATTTATACTTCCCAGTCACTTGAGAGGAAGTTGCAGATGTGGCCTCTCACCCTTAAACTCATAACTGTGTGTCTCCTAAGAACCATGATTTCTCCTACAAACTGCAAACTACTGATCACACCTAAGGCTTATCATTTTTAGCCTTTAGGCGTATGTCTCTTTTGTATCCTTTGATCTAGGACATTTCCCCCACCTCCATAAATATATATTTGATCTTGACATTGACATCTTTTATGAGGGTAGGTCAGTTGTCTTACAGACCCTCCTATAATGTGGATTTGTCTGGTCATTTCCTAGTGGAGTCATTCCACTTGAATTCTCTTTCCCCTGTATTTCTCGTGAATTAGAGTTAGATCTGTAAGCTTTGTTCGATGTAGGTGAAGTTTTTTTTGTTTTGTTTTTGTTTTTTTGGAAGAAACATTCATAGGTACTTCTTGTTGTATTTCACATCAGGAGGAGCCTACTCTAGATTATCCCAACGTTAGTGATACTGAGTTTTACCAGTTGGCGGAAGTGACGAAAGCTGTAGAAAAATCACACTTTCTTCCTTGTAATTACGAAGGAACCAATGTGATGATACTTTGTGTCTTTCAAATGTGATAGTCCACAGTGTTCTTTCATGTAATGGTTTTAGCATCTACTGATGATGCTTTGTGGATGAACCTGAATTAGCTATTTCATGGTACTGCACACGAGTACTTTTCCTAGTTCAGCAGCACTTATTAAAAGGATAGATATAGGATCTATTCTATTCCTCTCCTCTATTTTTGACAATTAATATTTGGTGTGTTGTTTGTTTTTTACACAGTTTATGTCATGGCAAATGCTTTCTGTGTCTGATTTTATGGGTTAATTTAGTTAATTACATAGGTGATCACATACATTCTATATATAATCTTATTTCTCTAAGAATTTTTACATGTTGAGATCTGATGGGGGGAAGTAGTTCTAGAGGGGAGGAAACTGATTCTAGTCAAATGTGTATGGCTATCTTAATTTACAGTATTGAAGCCCTTATTCCTTGATTTTAAACATGCTTATGACTTCTGAAGAGATGCTGGTTCAGAAGACAGTTCTGCTTGTGCAGAGTTAGCTAATGGTTCAGAAAAACTTGGGGAGCTTCTATTCAGTTCTGGGCATGGACATCAAGAATGCCATCATATACTTAACAGCTTTGGAAGCAAGTGTTGGAATGTAACTATATAAACTTTTTCTTTTTCCTTTGCCTGCTCTTTCATTGCTTCTTTGGTTTTATCACCAAGGAAGGGTGTGAAAGCAGCTTGTCTGAAATTTTGTTGCCCTTAAGGAGTGACTTAAAATTCCCAGGATAGTTTTAGAGCGATTCTTGATCTTGGAATGATGGGCCAGACCTCCTGGTAATCCTCTGGCTGAAATGCACATGGATTCTAGGAGGAGTCTGGCTACTCCTGACTATAGTGGGTTTTCCCCCTTTATGAGTTTATTATTAAGGAAGTTTCAAACTTTTTGAAGTAATGGTTACTTTAAAATTTAAAAATATAGCTAGCTGTAGTGTTATGGGCTAAATTATGTCTCCCTCCTCCACCATCGAATTCTAATATTGAAACCCTAATGCCCGATACCTCAGAATATGACTATATTTGAAGATAGAGTATTTAAAGAAGTAATTAAGATTAAATGAGGTAGCCCTGGCCAGTGTGGCTCTGTTCTTTGAGCATCATCCTGCGCACCAAAAGTTTAATTCCCCATCAGGACTCATACCCAGGTTTCAGGTTCAATCCTTACTTGGGGGTGCATGCAGAAGGCAGCCTAACCATGTTTTTCTCTCTCTTCCCTCTCCCTCCCCTTCTCTCTCTCTAAAAAAAATAAAATAAAAAAAAGAAGTAAATGAAGTAATCAGAATGGACCTTAATTTAATGACTGGTGTCCTTATAGAGGAGGTTAGGACACAGACATAAAGACAAAAGACCATGCAAAATCCCTGAGGTATGGTGCTACACATTTAATACTGGTCCAATCATTCACTTTCATGTTAAACACCTCTGTTTTAAAATTAGTTTTTTGTGAAACATTTCACATGTAAGATACACCCCAAAGGGTACATTCACAGGTTGCAATTTTCAGATGATCCTTTCCTTCCTAATCATTTCGTGATTTCATGCCATTGTATATGTTGTATATGTTGTCCCTCTCAGTCTTGGAAGACTCGTGGTCCCCCACCTGTAGTCAGTTCCCTTTAATGGCCTTCAGTGCTCACAGCTTGCTTGTGTTGTGGGGTGTGTGTGTGTGTGTGTGTGTGTGTGTGTTTAAATTAATTTAAACTGTATTGTGGTGACATCAATTAATAGGTGCATATAGGTTTCAAATGTACATTTCTATGATACAAGATCTGTATATTGCACTGTGTGCCCACCACCCAAAGTCAGCTCATCATCTGTCACCATATATTAGGCCCCCTCCACTTATTTTTAAATGTCTGTTTATAAGTTTGTCCTGTGGGCCAGGGGGAGCCCTTCTGTGGTAGCGTTTGCCGAACACGCTGGTCAGACCTCCACCTAAAACAGAACCGTGTTCAGTATTCTGCTTCCGGGACACTGTCCCAGCCCTGTTGACTCAGAACCTTTTGAGGGTGAAATCAGGGAATGTGCATTTTATTGCTATTAATTTTTATGTTTTTATGTGATAAACATGCTTTCATTCTTTATTACGATGTATTGAGCAGGGAATCTGCATTTTATTTACTTATTTACTTATTTATTTATTTTCCCACCTGAGGATATTTTTCCATTGAGTTTTAGAGAGAGTGGAAAGGAGAGGGACAGAGAGAAACACCAATGTGAGGGAGATACATCAGTTGGTTGCCTCCTGCATGCCCCCGACCAGGGCCCCAGGCCTGCAACAGAATATGTGCCCTTGACCGAAACTGAACCCGGGACCCTTCAGTCCCCAGGCCAATGCTCTATCCACTGAGTAAAACCCGCGAGAGCAGGGAATCTGCATTTTAAACAGGCTCCCTGGTGATTCTGTCAGAGCATCTGTGCTGTGGGGTAGGTAGGTAGGGCCAACTACTTAACTCACCTCCCCTAGTGCCCCAGCCCATAGTAAGTTAGAAAGGCACACTGAATAAATTCCCAAGAATAATAAGCTAGATTTAAGACGCAAGCCCAACAAGGTAAAAAATGCCACTACGTTTACTAACATGCTAACGTTATTTGAAAGTAATGTGGATTCAGAAACCAAAGCTTTAAAAACCCTCTGATACTTGAGCTTTCAAAATGCTGATCCTATTACCCTGGGATAGCTCTATTTCTAGGGGAATTGATAGTATGAAATGTTGTTTTTACAACTCGTGTTGTTTTTAAAAATGTCAGGATGGCAAACATTGTAGGGACTCTCTCCTTAGCACTCACCGCAAGCGACCTACAAGGCAGGGCTGCTGTTTCATAGGCTCCTGGATGTTGACGAGCTTCGGGGAGCTGTTGCCCATGGACATGGGTTTCACCTGAGCTGTGGAGGCTTATAAGTTAGGGCACTGGGTGAAGGGAAGGTACTAGTAGAAAGAGGCTAGCATGCATGTAAGCATAGCCATTGGACACAGACAACAGAGGATGAGGGTGAGGGCAGAATTGGGGGTGGGGGTGGGGGCCAGTGGAGGGATAACCACACATTTGTAATACCTTAATCAATTGGGGGAAAAAAAGAAAAGAAAGGAAGAGGCTTTCCAGTTGCTAACAACTGGCATAGATACCTTTGTAAAGGGGCCATTCATTACCTGCCAGTGTCGGCCTGGTCCTGGCAGGGTGCTGCATCGCAGGGCTGCCCAGGAATCGCAGTTAGCACCGTGGCCTGGAACACCGGTGGCGCCATAGAAGGAACTCCAGAGATGCGCAGCTTCTGCGCGCTGAGTCCTAAGGCTCCCCCTTTGAGAAGGGTTTCCCAGAGCACTCTAAAATCACACTGTGATTGTTTTCTCCAAAAGCTCAAATATCAGAATGTTAAAAAACTGATTTTGGAGAGAGATAGGAAAGGGAGAGGGGGGAGAGAGAGATACATTGATTTGTTGTTCCACTTACTTATGCACTCATTGGTTGCCTCCTGGACGCACCCTGACTGACGATCGAACACACAACCTTGGCATATCAGGACGATATTCTAACCCACTGAGCTCCTGGAGATAGAAGCAAGGTTCCCGTTCTGGCTCTGCTGTGTGCTGAAGGATGTAGTGGAAAAGTTTCCTCCAAGAGACTCTGCTTTCTTATTTGTAAAATGATGATAGAGCGGTTACCTTCCCCCACTTGACTCAGAATCGTGATACTAGGATTGAGTCAAAAGGAAATTATGTATGAGAATGTGTTTTAAATGATAAAATACGAACAAATCAGTGATTTAAAAAATGATTACTCTCTGCCATTACCAAGAGAATTAAGTTTTGAGTAAAGAGTCTGATTTACAGTTGAGTATTAACATTTTAACCATGGAAGAAAATCATTTATACCTGTTGTGAGTCTTATTGTTTTTTTTTTTTTAAGTTCCCTTTGCATATATGAACCTATTGGGAAGTCATTTTCTGTACTTCTTTATCTGTTGGAAATATTCTATTGTTAAAATACCAACTTTTGTTTAAAAAGATCTAAGAGAAATTAACATTATTTTAAACTGCAGAATCATGCTTTTTATATATTAGTGTTACTACTTTGGGGAGAATAATGCTTTTGGTTTAAAAACACATTGGAGGTTTTATTCAAACTTATTTTAAAAATAACAAGGGATGTTGCAGGTGGATGAGAAAAAAGAGCATTATACTAGGAATAGGTCTTTCCTATTGTGTTTTATATTTGCTCTTCTTTTTTCCTGTTCCCAACCCCAACCCCTTAGAGGGGTGGGCAACTGTCCAACCCTGTCCTAACCATCAAGACCCACTGTTTTACAACCTTTTCTCCCTTCCTTCTTCTTCTTTGGACAGAAATAGGTAAAAAAAAAAGTGTGTATTTTTCTTTGAGCCTTATTAGGGGTTTTAAATTTGAGTTTGATTTGTGACCTGTCATAGTTTGAATAATTTGCTTCCATGGTATTTTGCTTATCTCAGCTTCCCAGCTGCATGCCCAACTTCTGCCTCTTCTCTTCCTCAGCAGGTTAGGTTAGCTTATTTTTAAGGGGTAGAAACAGTCATTCCTCCTCCCCCAATCCCAATGATTTTCCAAGGTGGTTGGGATTAAACATCTCAAGTCTCAATCTTTCCCCCCTATTACTGAGTAGCCTTGACTTCCGGATCATGGCAGTACCCATCCATTTATATTTATTCTTTTTAAAAGATTGTGATTTAAAAGGCAGCAGCCAGCAAGGAAAAGATAATGCATGCAGGTTATCTAACCGATCAATCCAGTAAGAGTGAGGATGACTATGGGTGACTCTCAGTCAGTGGCCCTCCCTTTTCTAACATAAACTTGTCCACTTAATGTTTCTCAGTCTTTAGTGCATCAGAGAAGCCTCATACATTAGTACTCATTGAGGTCCAGTCTATCACATTTCTAACAGGCAGCTCGGGTGATCCTACTCAAAGGTGGCCATCAGCTCACACACTGGTAACATGCTTTTAGAATCGTGAAAAGGCTATTTTGCAGACAACACACCAAAGAAAATATACAGATGGCAAATAAGCATGTGAAAGTTGCTCAACATCATATGCCATTAGGGAATTGCAAATTAAAATAACATGAGTTACCAACACACACACACACACACACACACACACACACACACCCTATTAGAATGGCTAAGACCTAAAACACTACTAACAACAACAAATACTACTGGCAGGAATGTGCGGCATCAAGCAGGAACTCTCATTCGTTGCTGGTACTAAATGATACAGCCACTTCGTAAGACAGCTTGGCATTTTCTTGCAAATCTTAATTGCCCCAAATGGAAAGCAACCAAGATATCCTTCCATAGGTGGGTGGATAAACAGACTGTGGCTACATCTATACAGTGGAATACTATTCAGCGATAAAAAGAGATAAGCTAGTAAACCTCAAAAAGGTAGAAAAAATAAAGATGTGGGAGAACCTTTACATGCATATTGCTAAGGGGGAGAAGCCAGTCTGTAAAGCCTCCCATGTGTAATTTCAACTATATGACATTCTAGAAAAGGCAAAACTAAGGGATATGGAGAGGTCAGTGGTTGTCAGAGGTTTTGTGGGGAGGGAAGGATGATTAGGTGGAGCACAGGACTTTTTAAGCAGTGAGACTATTCTGTCTGATATGGTATCAGACAGAAGATATAAGACATTATACATTTGTCAAAACTTGTAGGATTACATAACACAAAAAGTGAAACCTAAAGTACAGCCTTTAATAATATGTCTATATTGGCACGTCAGTGGTAATACATGTATCACACTAATGCAAGAAGTTACAGGGAAACAGAATAGTGTGGGATGAAGTGGGGTAGAGTGAGGGAATATATGAGAACGCTGTACTTTCTGCTCATTTCCCCCTGTACACCTAAAACTACTCTAAGAAATAGTTTATTAATTTTAAAAGGGTATTTGGGGTTCACCCTTGTTCCATAGGGAAAGAACTGAAATTAAGATAATTTCAAAATTTTAAAAATTACTGTAGTTGGGTTGAACATGAAAAGCAGGACTTTATTTTGTTGTTTTAAAAATAAAACAAAAGAGAAAAATGGAGACATCTTCAGTGGGAGCGGTTTTCTCCGTAAGTACTGACGTAGACCCTCAAATGCCTGTGTCACTTAGAGACTATTTAGAGAAATAGCCAAAGGTGATGATGGTATTTCTCTTACCAAATTGAAGGGTTAGGTCTGTGAGGAAATGTTGAAGGAATGTGCATTGTTTTCTGGGTACCTGAGAGCACGGCAGTAGTGTTTCCTCATCTCTGAACGTGTGGGAAATCCGTTTAAGGTGCTTCATCAACTGAGGTGAAAGCCTCTTCAGTATCTCTCATTGGCTGCCAGGGGCCCACAGCTTGAGCATTTTAATCCACTGTCCGTCCATGTCCCCATCCCTGCGTTGAGATCTGCCTGTCAGAATAGGAGCCACCACCCCAAGACTTAAAGGTGAATTGCATAGCCTTTTAAAGTTAAAATATTTCAAGTCAGTTTCTCGTGTGAGTTAGAGTAGGCTGACCTTTTAATCATTAAATTGGCCTCTTAGGACTCCTGATTTAATGAAAAGATAAAAATGTTTTGTAATTAGCAGATCAAAGCACTGCTGCTGCTGCTGTTTACATTGTCAGTATGTAAATGGAACTTCTAAAGGGAGTGAAAAGAAAGGGCTTAACACCTCTTTAATTTTATTTATGTAATTCTTTTGCTTAAAAGTCATCCCCCCCCCCTTCCACTTTGCGTTGATAATGCTGAGGTAAACATTAACCTACCCCTTTCACTTTGGTATCAAAGAACTTGAAAATCAGCAGTGTCCCAGTTGTTGAGGTTTCCTGAATTGAAGTCAGAGATTGAGTTCATCTATCCTCTAAAATGAAATATGTTCTTGAATGGTTCGTTCACAAATTCTGAACCATAAATGAATCCATTGATAACACGATTTTAAAGACGCACCAAAACAAAACAAAACACCCCTCCCAAACAAACAAACAAACAAACAAAAACACACACACACAACCCGCCCCCCCCCCCCCCCCCCCCCCCCCCCCCCCCCCCCCCGAAACCCAGGGGTGTTTTCCATGGAGAATCTGGAATTGGAAGTCAGCACTATCCTTCTGTATGAATCAACAAACGCAATGTAACTTAGCTTGCTTGCATGTTTGGAATATAATGTCCGATTAAAAACAAAATCTGTTGACAGAAGCTTTCTGTCCAGGTGGTTAGGCAAGTTAGCCCTGTGTAAACTGTAGCTCAGTCCAGTCCCTCAGCCTGGAGGGTGGGGTCTGGTCTTTCCTTAAGCTGTGCTCTGATATGATGAGAGTGCTGTACCTAATAAGTCACTATTTTAAGTAAAAGTGAATGCCGACTGCTTTATTTCAAGGCTCTACCTAGGCATGTTTGGGAGGAGGTGCATAATGAAACATGGGTAAGCCTTGCTTATTTGCAAGGAAACTCCTTTACATTTCAATTCATCCACCCCTGATCCCGGTTTGTTTTTTTTTTTGTATAATTTTTTAAGGGTGCAAATGGCAAATGGTCTTTTATTCAGCAAGATGAAGGAAAGGCAAATGGGAGCCATAAGGAAAATGAGCAGACACATGCTACAAAAAGCACACAACAAATAATTGTGTGAGATTTAAGAGAGAAAATATTGGGACCTTGAATCATTCTCCCTCAAGTGGTACAGGATCAATAAAATAGGATTAGATTCTCTTCCCTCAGGTTCCATTAGGGCAGTGGTTCTCAACCTGGGCTGCACGTCAGAATCACCTGGGAATCTTTTTAAAATCCTGATTTCTGGGCCTCATCCTTCGGAAATTCTGTTTCTTAATTGTGAGGCGGGACCACAACATTAGTAACAAAGAAACAGAATTTCGGCATTTGCCGAAATTCGGCATTTGCCAATTAAAAACATTGTCAATTGTAGTTTACATTCATTGCTATTCTGTATTACTTTCAGATATGCAGCATAGTGGTTAGACAATCATGTACTTTACAGAGTGATCCCCCCCCCCATACTTAAGTACCTACCTGGCCCCATGCATGGCTATTACCATATTATTGAACTATATTCCTTGTGCTGTAGTTTAGATAGCTGTAACTTTTCTGTAACTACCAATCTGTACTTTTATAAGAGTTTATTTGAGCCCAACTGATGACATGTGCAGGGGAGCAAGATCTGAAATGTTCCCCCCGATTGCCTTTTGGGTTAGCAGCCTTCTAGCGTGTATTCCAGGAATGGCCATTAGAGAGTGTGTTCTGGATAAAACTGCTCAAAGAGCTGTCCAAGAGAGCCTGTGACTGGTTGTGTGACGGTTCCCAGCTCTCCAGCGGTGGGTCCTGATTTGCATTCAGGACCAGAAAGTGTGGGAGCATGTCTGTGGAAGAGTATCAAGAGATTTGTCCTACACTCCAACTTGAGCTTAAAAAAAACAACAAAGTCATGTTAACTAAAGACAAGGTGTTAGATGTAACTCTTGTCACTGTCCAGTTACAGCATTGGATCCACTTTCATTAATTTTCATAACGGGAGGAAAGGGATTTAGTTGACCTTTTCGTTTGTTTGAAGGAGTTACTAAATGCTCACAGGAAGAAAATGAGCAAAGAAGTGAGTGTCTCTATGACCATTAGCTGGGATGGGGTTGTGTGCATGTTGATGACTACAATGGGTAGACTATTCTGTGAGAATAGCCAGGGCTCTTGGGACTTGCTAAGGTGACAACAAGCAACAGCTTTCTTTATTTGGGCCTCATTAGTATAACTGGGACAGGACCGCCTGGCTCCCTGTTTACCTCACACAAGTCTGGAGAGATTTAATTAGCTGTACCTACGAAGAGCTACCTGGGGCCCACAGGTAAGGGCTGAATTCACCTGGTGCCTGCCCCGCCCCGAAAGAAAACAAAGCAGCTGGCTCTTCCTTTTCCATCCCGAGGCTTCCCACACTGACTCTCTGGGTCACTCGGCCGGTGGCCTGCCCCACATTTGTGCTGTTACCCTGCCTGTCTGGTCTCTCCTCCGTGTCCCTAATTTGATTTTTGGACTTAGTATTGAGTGAAAGGGTCTGGTTAGATGAAAGAGCTCTTCCACTGTAACCACAAGATTGCATTTCCTCATACCGTTCATACCTCGCTTTTTCATAGGAAATAGCTTTGTGTATGCTCCTATAATGTCTCTCATCAGGTTCTTGCTAAATTTATTTTTTTAAAAACATATTGCCCTGGCCGGGCTCCGTTGGTTGGAGCATCATCCCGTAGACCAAAAGGTTTCAGGTCCCATCCCGGTCAGCGAGTACAGGATGTAACCCATCAATGTTTCCTTCTCACATTGATGTTCTCTCTCTCTCTCCCTTCCTTCCCCTCTCTCTCAAATTAGTAAAATAACATATACTTGGGTGAAGATAAAAAAAAAAAGTATGTTTGTTCATTCATAGGTCAGGATTATTGTGAGCAAATGATGTGGGTCCTTAGAAAGCATCCCTCTGATTTGGAGACCCGCTTTACAAGTGTCCTCGGGACTCTTTATAGAAGCATGTTTCCCGTTGTTTCTCTTTGATGCCAGTTCGATGTATCCTTATTCTCAATCCTGCTTTCAAAAGCTGTTAAATGTTTTATGTCCCCTCCAGTAGCGCTGTCCAATGGGAATGAAAGAAAAGCCCTGGTTGTAATTTTAAGTTTTCTAGCAGCTATGTTTAAAGAGTAAAAAGAAACAGGTAAAGTTCATTTTCATAATATAATCTGTTCAACCCAATATATCCAAAATTTTATCATTCAATTTGTAACCAGTATAAACAATTGCTAAGGTATTTTACAGTTTTTTTGGTACCTAATCTTCAAAATCTGGTATGTATTTAGATTTTGTAAAATACACAGTTGAAAAAAGTAGATTCGTGTACTTGAATTGTTCCAAATAATATTTGTTTTCTGGTAGTTGATAAGTTATTTTTTTAAAACAATCAATCAATTAAATTAATAAATAACAATGCAGCCACATTTCAGGTGCTCAGAGCCATGTGTGGCTGGCTGTTGGCAGCTGTGTTGGACAGCATAGTGCTCTTTATCTGTCATTCTGTCATTGATAGGTCTCCCATTTTCACATAGTGAACTGAGGCCCAGATTATTAATCTCTCTTTTTCATTTTGCTTTTGTAATATTTAGAACAGACCCTCATTCTTGAGTGATCAAAAAAAATTGAGCACATCTTTTGTGCCAGATATGACCAAGGAAGAGATGATTTATGTAGATTTATTTTTAACTCATTCAGCCATTCTTAAATTCTTACTTAGTGATGAGGGTCAGTGGAAGAGTCTAGAATAGAATCCAAATTTTCCAATTTGTTGTCTGTCTCCTATTATGCTAAATTCTAATAATTCCTCTGGCTGTGAAGTATTTCCTTTCACTAGTGATAAGAACCTAAAAGCAATCCTTTTCTCTTTGGTGGTATGTAGGTCTGGATTCACCTGTAGAAAACAGATCACTCCAGCCAATATTAGCAGGGAGGGGTTTGATATAGGAAATGAGGTCCTTCGTATATCGTGGAGGAGCTGAAAGTGCAGGCCCTGTGTTGAGTTTCTAGGAATAGTTCTCAGATGAATATTGTAGAACTGGCTCACCAAGGAAACTACCACCTGTACTGTAAGCAGGAAAGCTGAGCAGCCAAGCAAGGCAGCTTCCCATTGTTATAGCAGCCGGTTCAGGACATCACAGCCTTGCTGGCAAAATGGTGTGGGTGTTGGGTGTTGACTGTCCACCTTTGAAGCCTCAGGAGCACAGTTAGCCTTACAGTGTTACCTCTGCCTTCCAGAGCTGTCCTGGCTGTGTCCATGGAAACTCTGGCAGTATGGTCTTCTGCTGTCCTCTGTTGTGCAGTAAGGGGCTGGGATATACACTGAGTGGCCAGATTATCATGACCACCTGACAATTGTAGGCAGATTAGCTGTACACTGCATCGTATGGGATATGGAAGCTGAAGGCCTGTTCGAACACCTTTGTTGTCTGCAGTTACCAAGATAAAACGTCTCTAATTAGCACAGGAAAACAAGGATTGGACAGTTGAGCATTGGAAAAAAAGTCATGAGTCACGTGGTCAGATGAATCATGTTTCCAGTTGCATCATGCAGATGGCAGAGTGAGAATTTGGTGGAAACAGCATGAAAGCATGCACCCCCCATGCATGAGTACAACCCTTCAAGCTGGTGGGGGCAGTGTTATGGTTTGGGGCATGTTTTCCTGGCATGATTTGGGCCCTTTAATTCGTGTGGAACAAGGTCTGAATAGCACAACACACCTAAGTATCGTTGCTGATCAAGTTCATCCTATCATGTTGATGGTGTATCCCAATGGAGATGACTTCTTCCAACAAGACAATGCGCCATGCCACGGTGCTCATATTATGCCAGAGTGGTTTCAAGAACACGAGGGAGACTTTACCTTGCTTAGGTGGCCCCCACAATCACCAGATCTCAATCCAGTTGAGCATATGTGGGACGAAGTTAAAAGAGCCATCAGGCAGCTGGTTCCACAACCATCAGATCTCACAGAACTGGACAGTGCTATTCATCAGGCATGGTGTCAGATTCCTCACATCACCTTTCAACATCTCGTGGAGTCAATGCCAAGAAGAATCACCGCAGTATTGAAGGCAAAAGGTGGCCCAACAAAGTACTGATGGGGTGGTCATAAAAATCTGGCCACTCTTGTTCAAATATAGCCCACATTCAAAGGCTGTGTTGTTTACCCATATTTTCAGAAAAAATCACTTCTGTCATGGTAAACAACCCACTTCCCTGTTTATAATGGTCTGGCCCTCTAGAAACTTAAGCGCGAAATTATAGCTAATTTGCCTACAAACGTCAGGTGGTCATAATAATCTGGCCACTCAGTGTATTTGATGAACAAGCCTATAGTAGTCGCCCAAGTCAAGTGGTTAGCCTATTGGTGTGAAAGTCAGAGGTGGGCCAAAGTGAATCTCAGGTGAACCTGGGGCTACTTGTCTTGCGATAATTTCATAGGGATGTTGAGAAGGTACTTGAGCTGAGAGAAACAGGTGCTGTGAAAGTGGTTTTCTTCTCCTGAGGGTGTTTCTCCAGGTCAGTATCTTCTGGAAAGATAAGAGCGAATGGTAATACTTCCGGATCAAACTTGATTATTTCATATTTTGAAAGCTCTGAGAGGTCAACTCTACACAAATCTATCAGTGTTGCTTAAACATTTAGGTTAGTGTTCTAGTCTACTTTACGAGGCTTTTGTGTGTCTGAACATTCAGGGATTTTAAAATATGAGGGAGAAGCCTGGCTGGCATGGCTTTAGTGGTGAGTGTGGATCTATGAGCCAGTTAGATTCCTGGTCAGGGCCTAGTTTGCAGCTTGATCCCCAGTGTGGAGTGTGCAGGAGACAGCCGATCAGTATTTCTCATGACTCCTGGGACTATTGTGGGTTAAGATAATAAACATCAGGCAATGTTACAGAATTAATTCTAGTTGAAATTAATAATGACTTTTACCTTAGTGACTTTTTACGTAATTGTTGTTTTTCATAATGTGGGTATATCAAGTAATATGAAAATTTAGACACTGCAGACAGGATAACTTGAACACAACTCGTCTTTCTGTTATTACATCTCTAAATATTTAGAGTATCTCATGATTAGTGGGAGCAGTGGGTCTCTAAATAGGGTCCCCAGAACCAGCATCATCACCTGAGAACTTGTTAGAAACACAAATTGTTGGGCCCACCTTGGACCTCCAGGTTCTCTGATTCAATAGGAACCCACAGTCTGTGTTTGAGCAAAGCCTCTAAGTGATTTTGATTTTCAGGTTTAAGGACATTGACATGAAATGATTCAATATTCTCCTTTAAAGGGATTACCAGTCACCAATTCTTCCTATCCTATTTAAAAACAGGGCAACAAAATTTTGTTCTTGGGCAAGTAACCTATATGTATCTTAGTTTCGCACCTGTAGAATTGGAAAACTTATACTTTGGTGAGGTTTAAATGAGATAGATGATTAGCATCATGTGCATAGAACAGTTTGGCAGTTAACTAGTATTAATATTATTATATTATGTTCCATTTTTTCAAAGACACTTTTAGAGATAAGAATTTGATTTCTTTATCAGGTGGAGACTTAAGATGGACATACACTGCTTGGTTTTCAGGTAGCATTTAACTTATTATAGTTTTATTTTTATCCATTAAAGTAACTTCATTTAAATTTTCTTGAACTACTTTTCTAGCACTTCTTTCATGTATTTCCATTTTAGTGGTATTTGTGTCGTGTGTGTGTGTGTGTGTGTGTGTGTGTGTATTTTAATACTTACCTGAGGATATGTTTTTATTGATTTTAGAGAGAGTGGGGAGGATAGGCGTAGAGGATAGGGATAGGAAGAAAGAGAGAGAAATATCAACTGACCTGCAATCTAGGTATGTGCCCTGACCAACAATCAAACCCACAACCTTTTGGTGCATGGGGTGTATTTTTAAAAAATATCCTTCTTATGTTGTGATACATACTTATGTATGTTCAAAGTGTTACTTTGAACTAGTTTTCAAACTTGGTTGCCATGTGAAAAGATAAACAGGAAAACAACCAAAGTTTCCTTAGGTCCCTTTAGGCAGTATCTTGGAAGTACTTTTGTCCATATGCTGGTGTATAATTTTTAAAAAGATATATGTATATGGATGGAGAAAACACTGAGCTAGAAGAGGTTTTCCTATTTTAATTTTCATTCAAATAATAAAAGGGTAAGTTAGAAATTTTCTTTGTTCCTGAAACCAATAAGTGCAATGAGAAATCTAAAAGTTGTAAGTGTACCTGTGTTCATAAGACTTGAATAAAATATTTATTTCTTTACAAGTTAAGTAGCATTATATGAAAATACATCTTGTCTGCTGAGGGGTGATGTGTATGCACATGTGAGCGGAGGTCCTTGCTTTGTGTGGCTGGGTGGCTGTGTGCCTTTCTATACTGCAAAGACATGGCTTCTGTTTTCAGTCAGTAGTTCACTCCTGGCTTCTTTGTATGAAGTACAGTCTAACAATTGTGTGGTTAGTTTACAAAGTCTGTGTATGACTCATCTTCAGGCTGTGGCTTTTTCAAGTTAAACTTAAAGGTCAGGGTCAATTTAGTTCTTAACTCTGACTTTCCTAAGTGGGAAGTGAGAGTCAAAAGGAGTAAAAAATATGGATTTTGTTGGGTCTGAATCCAGACCAATAGTCTTTGTTTGAAGGGACTGCTTTTTAAAGGAGCATAATCAGTATTGATAGGAATTCCCAGAATTGCCCACAGACTTCAGACTTGATCTTTTTAAACCGTGTTGTTTCAAGTGGAATTGTGAATTTTAATTTTTGTTTAAATGTTTGATTTTGTGTCGCACTGACAAAAACAGGAAACTAAACAACGCTTAAGGGTTCAGAATCTCTTTTTCCCCTCATGTCGTAAATATACGTACATCTCAAGCTGTTTTGTTGGCATAGACATTCCAGAGATCTCATTTAAATAAAATAGTTTGAAAAATGGTTAAAACTGATAGATGTAAGACAAATAGTTTTCCTGTTTCTTTGAAAATGTAACTTTTAGCCTTATTACTTTTAAGTTTTACTTATATTGAGCATTAGTGAAAAACAAAATGCAAATTGGAAAAAGAAACACTGGGAGCCCTCAGTTGCTTTTTATTACTACCGAGCTGGTAGGGCTGATGGAGGAAAACGAAGATTCTGTGACTTGATTCTCTGGAATTCTGTCTGTTGTCACTGTGTAAACAAATAAAACAATCCCTGGCTGCGCGCAGAGTTTCTGTCCCTTGGACAGATATAATGTCCTGGCATTTTTCATATTCTATGATCAGAGCCAAGGTCTAGCATGTTAAGTGGCAAGTTGGCTCCGAAATAATCAAATGCCAAACAAAGCCCATCTGAAAGTCCAATAAAGTAAAATTATAGTATTGCAAAATAAGGGAGTTACTGAACTAAATCCCCACAATTTGAGGATCTTTACTATAAAGATGTTATTGTGTTCTGAGAGGGGAGGGGAGGTAGTTTGGGCCAGCAGCGGCAGGGGGATGGGGGTGAGCATTACTTTGATCCACACGTGGGGAGTTGGGGTTACTGTAGGAGGAAGCGTGCTGGCTGGTGCAGACCACAGAGCATTACGTGGGGATGAAGCCTTTACCTAGCGAGCTTCTGCTTCAGGTTGAGAGCCAAGCCCTCAGTTAGGTGCCTCCCTTGTAAATAGGTTTTGTTAGTTCCACTCACCGGGAACAAAAGTGAAATTCCAAGTGGCTAAATGATGACGCGCCTGAGGTCATGATACTCGTACGTGGGGAAACTGGGGTTTGAAATAGTTTCTTTACTCACATCTCTTTTTGAACCTGCCTCTCCCAAAGCCTGAGGACACCACCATGTTTTCCACAGTGCTTGTGTGCTGGCGTTTCCTTCGGGGTTGTAGCGGTCGGCTTGCGTATCTTCCCACGGTATCCAAGCACAGTTGGAAATATGTTGTAGGAACGAGTATAACCTCCCTTCCCCCTCTCAGACTTTGGAACGTGTTGGGTTATCTTGGCGACTCTTTGGATCGGTGTTAATAATTTGGGAATGCAGATGCTTGCTGTTCAGAGGGGATTTATAGAGGGAGGGAACCTGTTTTTCCAGGAGCAGCATTGATTGTGTTGAGGTGTGTGCCTGTGGAGGATTTTGGGGTCTGAAAAATAGTCTTTGCTTGTTAGCAGGTGTCTTGAGAAAGTTACCTAGCTTCTCTCAGGTCTACTGTTTGTAAAATAGGAATGCAGTAGTTCCTTGAGGGGGCTTGTGAGTAACAACAGTGCGAGGCACATGAGCACTCCGCAAATGCTAGCGGTTGTGGTTGATTCTGCGCTGTCTGTGGGCCTTTTGATTCTCCTTGATGTATCCCTTTTACAATCATGGTCTTGAGGGTGGACAGAAGGAATGTAAATGTTACTCTCACACAGGGTTAGGTTGGAATCCCAGGCTCTGTGTACTTAGGGAATCTTTTGAAGTAGATTAATTTTTCTCCTTCTACTTGGGCATTTCCTTTCCTGTTTTTCTCTCAGATATCCTGAGGACAAAGATGTGATTCTTACATTCCTTTTTCTTTTTTCATTCTCAGTTGGAATCCTGACTCCCACCCCACTCTATGCAAACTCTTTGAATCTCAATATCTTCATTTCTGAAACAGGGATATGACTTGTACTTCCTTTCAGGGTTATTACGAGGATTAGATGAGAATTCAGCCAAGTTATTTGTACATAGCAAGGGCTCACTCAACTTTCGCTAAAAGAAGAATAAACCTTTTAAAACAGATGATATGGCCCTTCAGGAAAAGGAATTAATTTACTTTACTTTCAATTGGGTTTTGTTTTTGTTTTTTAAATTCTTTTCATTCTATACTTGATACATCCTCATGTGAAACTTTGTTGTGTGGATTTTTGGGTGTGTACGCCTAAGGGCACAGTAGTTTTCACTTAAATTTGGCTCTTGCCACAACTTGGTTTATTGAGACAGGAATTGCTTTTCAAGGCATTCAGATCAGAGTATCATTTCTCACCAGAAATGTTTCAGCAGTTGTCATCATCATGCGAATAGTAACTATATACTTTTGAACGCAAAAGTGGTACTGTTTTTATGGGAAAGTCACAGAAGAAAATAAGATTATCTAGAATCCCTCCTCCAAGGGGTTGTTAGTACTGGCACTTTATGTATTTACATGCCCTCCTGTTTTTTTTATTTTATTATGGAACTTTAAAGGTACTCAGAAAGGCAGAAAAAAACAGTATAATAAACACTTATGTATACACTGCTCAACCTAAATAATTATTAACTCACACATTCTTTTTTTAAATTTAAATTCCCTATTGTTTAAAGTACACAGATATTCTTGTGTCATTAATAGCATCACCCAGGCCTCCTTTCCCCCATCTCCAACTGAATTTTTTATGAAGTAAGTCTTAGATATCTTATCATACAACCTATAAATATCTCAGTGACATGGGCTTTTAAAATGTTATCTATCACTGTTTCTAAGCCCCTCCCCTATACTTTTTAATTCTTCTTCGGTTTGGGGTTTCATTTATTGATTTTCATTAATTTGGAATTGTTGAATAGTCACAGAAGTGGAATTTCAAGTCTACATCTTATTTATCACTGAGGG
>PVJC01001903.1:48880-86464 GCA_004026665.1 Murina feae
CCCTCCCTCCCTCCCTCCCTCCCTCCCTCCCTCCTTCCCTTCCAAATGAAGGACTTAGTTTTCAGAGCCAGAAGCCAAGTCTTAGTCTCTGAAGCCATTCTGAAATTTTTGCCTTTTTTTTCTAAGAAGAGTTCACACATTTTCTAATACAGTTCAGGCACAGTTTGAATGTCCGAATCCTAGGAGAGAATGATGCCTTGAATGCCCTACAGGCAGTGCCTAGGTGGCGCCTTTTAGATGTCAGGACTGCCCATGAGATCAAGGACAGAGCAGCCTCCCAGAATCCTGCATGGATCTGTTTCTTAGGTCAATTGCTTTGGGAATTTTTCATGAAATAGGAATGTGCTGATGTGCCTCAGTATTCCTATGTTGGCTTAACCATTAGTCATTTGGTGTGCCACCCGGGACTGTAGGTTCAGATGCTATCTGCTTCTCTTTTCCCGTCCAAATCTCCAGTGGGTATGGACACAAGCACATGTAAGGATGTTGACATTGTGAGGACTCCTGTAGATAACTGCTCTTCTGATGCTTTAACTCTTTGATCATTGATTGATTAAATGTTTATTGAGCACCTGTTTGCACCAGCAGTGTGCCAGGTGTCAGATACAGAGGTAAATAAGTTCTTGCTCTGATGGAGTGCATAGTTTGATAGATGTGACAATTATGTAAACCAATAACCATGTCATGTTTCAGTATAAAAACTGAGCTGGAAGGATACATACCAAATGGTTGTTAACAGGATTGGAGGGAGGAAAGAGAAGCCCCCGATTTTATTTTATCTGTCTAGGTAATGTTTGATCTTTTTATAAGCATGCATTGTTCATGCAATTAAAATACAGTGCAGATGCATTATGATAGGTGCAAGAAACGTATAAAAATACAGTGGGAAAGTGGTTAGTTCTCTGGGAAGCAGGGGCAAACACTTCTTCAAAGAGTATTTCCCCCTGGTAGGTGGGGAAAAGGTGGGGGTGGCATGCAGAGGCAGAAGTCTTTTCACGCAGAGGAACTGGAATGTGCCCAAGACTGGCAGAGCAGCTTGTTTTGCTCAGAGTGTCCATAGTGACCAGCTTATACCAGCGCTCTGGGCACCACAGCTTTTCTTCCCCAGAGAGTAGAGAAGTAACAGGCAATTGTATTTTCTTTTGGGACTTGGAGTATATTTGCTTAAATATATTTACTATTTTTAAAACAGTGCCATGCTCTGTGATTGGTTTCTAGTGCACCCAGGTACATTTTTACAACTCACTCTAAGTGAACTGTAGAAATGGACCACGGTTAACTTTGTTTCAATCAGAATATTATATTTAGTTGAAGTCTACCTAGCAGTATGTATTCCATTGTGAGGGTGTGGGTGGCATTTATGGTGTTTATAAAGAAAGTGGACCATGAGATTCTTGGGCCCCCTGGAAGCTTTTCTTTTTGGGTCACGCATTGGTTAAGTTCATTGTACTTGCGCCCACCAAGCGCACCGTTGCATTACAGCTCACTGTGTTTGTCTTATTTTTTTCTTCATCCCTTGGAGCTCCTGAGCCCATACTTTTCTAAGTGTAGTTTTTAATCCAGGGGAACCTAAGTTTGATCACCATACAATTTTCCCAGCATTACTTTTGCAGACGATAATCTTGTCAATTGGAAAGTATGCTTAGGGCTGTATCCTTTCATTCCTCCAATTGATGGTAGAAAATGAAATAGCAAGAAAAAAAACACATGATTGGGCAATCAACCAGAGATTTTACCTAATTCATGTGGCATAAAGCACTTAATTATTCAATTTTCTGTATGTGTCAGTACTGTAGAGATATCATGTCTGGAAGTTTCCTGAGCATTTTCATTTCTTTAACATTTCATAGGTAAGTGGGAGGTATGTGTGCTCAGTGTAGTGTAGGAAGCCGTCATATGAAGTGCTATGCATACTGTGTGGTATTTCCTCCCCTTCCTACAAACCATTTGCCTTTGGGAAGAATGGATGGCTCAAGGGATTAGTGATGGGGAAGTGGAGGCTTTCACATTGGTTCAAATTTGACCTTGGTCAGTGATGCTTGAAAATCAGCACTATTTAATAGGCATTAAGAGAGCCCACTTTTTGATCCACTTCCAGTGGATAAATATCCATAGTTCTTTTATGCCATAGTTGCGGAACTAATTGGCAGAATTAAATGATTTAAGAACTTGACTCCCCTTTTACCCTCAGAAAGTGGTTGTTGTTTGAATCAGGGTCTTGGAGGCTGCATGAGTCATTTCTGAGGACGGGAGCCTGGAGAGCTAGCTTCTTTGCAGCTCTTACTGTATTGGAAAACTTATGTGCTTTGCATTGCTCTAGGTAGGAGGCATTGGGGAGGGGGGGGGCGGGAAGGGCTGTTTTTCTTTCCATTTACAATTCTCCCAAATTCAGGGTTGCTCATCCCACCCTAGACACATTTAATAAATATTGGAGTCATTCTTTGCCCAAGGTGCATTCATCTTTTCTCCATGATCAAATAAAGGGGTTATAAGTGTAATCTATTTTCTGTCTCCTTGTTTTCCCTCCCTAAAAGAATTTCAGTGCATAAAGCTTTTTCTGACACCGTACTTCTAATTGACATCGTGGACGTGTGCAGTGCGGCTCCAGTGAAGTTAGCAGTGTTTTATGTTTTAAGCTCAGTAACTGCCAGTCATGATCACTCTGTATTTATAGAGCTCCCAGGGAAGGGTGAGCACTTGGTGATGATGTATTACCTGTTAATTTGTTTGTTGAAAGATGGGCCCATATATTTGGAATGATGACAGATCAGAATATTTGGCTAAGTGTATCAGTCAGCGTCTCATTTTTCAAAACATGAAAACTCTAACACAGTACTGTAAAAGTGCTGTGCCATAGGGATGAATTTTCCTTGCTAAATCAATTTCTGTCCTGGCTAGCGTCCTTATTTACTTATTTATTTAAAGTCATTTTTTGTTGTATCCTAAGTTGGATAATGAGAACTTCTGGCTGGTTCTTTTTCTTCCTTTGTACGTTCTGTTTGTCACTCATGCAACTCACATTCCCTTTTCTGGTTGCAGTATTGGGCACCAATATCTTTACCCTATAAAGAAGTCAAGAACAGAAATCTATGGGGCTGACTACCCTTTGTTCTCTGTCTGTAGTCAAGAGTTAAAAAGGAAAATGAAAAAAAAAAAACAATGGGCTTTGTAATCCAGCTGAGAAGCCTTAGGTTGTGAGAAGAATTAAAAATACCATCAGGCAGGCAGACAAGCAGTGATTACCCTTGAGTAGGTGGAGATGTTGTGTATTCTGGAGTCCTGTGGGCATTTATCAGGCCATTTCTCCCTCCTTCACACAGAAAATCCAGAAATGTATTTTGAATGGCTTACCTGAACAAACTGTCTACCAAAAGAAAAGGAAAGGGAAAGGCTGTCTTCAACTATTGGCTGCCCAACAGGTGACGCCACCTCCACCTCAGTAGGAACCTGGCTCGGGAACAGCGAGATTAGATAGTGAATGAATAAAAGGTATTCTCCATTGTAGCTCACCTCTACATAGAAAGTGATCTTAAAAAAAAAAAAAAAAGTAGTATAAGCAAGTTTAGAAATAAGCAGATGGGATTGCAGGTAAACATTAATGCTGTTACCTGGTGGCATGTTACCTGATTTCCCAGGACTGTACTTGTCACGCGTATGTTTTAAAGGCATTTAGATTTGGAAGTAATCATAGCTGAAGAGATGAAGTTTCTCCCTTGCACTCAGCCTAGTTGGCTCCTTGGAGATGTTTGGCGGCCGGGCCCTGGGCCCTGAGCTCTTGCTGTGATTTGGTGGTGGTGGTGGGGGAGGGTTGGGGGGTGGGATGGAGTGTCACCGGAAGGCATTGGGTTGGGTACAGCATAAGTAAAAGAGAGACAAAATGCAAGGAATGCTTCTGGGACCCCGTGTTTTTGAGACCCCACAACTCTCATTCTTCATGGCCCCATGCCCGTCCTTCAGAGATGAACCTCTGCGCCACCTGCTCTATCACATCAAGTGCTGGGGAAATTCTTTCCTCACCCCAGTCCCACCCGTGGGAAGCAAGGCAGGACTCTCGCAGGTAGCGTCTTCTCTTGGTAGAATGCAAAATTATAGATGCTTTCTACCCCATCGCCCCTAAATGCACTTTCTATATAAAATCACTGGGTATCCAGGAAGTGATCCTTCTAGCTTTAAAAATATTCACTCCCCTTTTTTTCTGCTCACTCTTGATTTGTATTTTCATTTGTTGCACTTCTGGATCTGTATGACCACATCGCCTCTGCTGGCACTAAGAGTCCGTTGGTTGGTTGTGATGTGTTTTCTCAAATCTTGTTAGTGTCGTAGATAAAAATTTGCATCCTCTCACTTACTACTTTATTGCCTTTTGCTTTTGGAAGTGTACGTTATTTTTAAACTTCTTCTCTTTTTGGTGGGAACTTAATAATGAATGATGGGGTTGGGGATGGTTAGTGACAGGAATAGAAGCAGGAACAGAACTATTCAGTGACATTTTAAGTTACTTAATGTCATTTGCCATGGCATATTTTTGCTTTTTGTTCTACGCAGTCACTGAGTGGGAAATTACACTGATTATGAAACTGGTTTATTCTGGAAGTGACAGTCATGTAGAATCAGGGCACATCCCTTTTCGCCAGCACAGCTCTGCATGACATTGTAAGTATTGAGAGGCATAGCTTTGTAAATCTCCTCCTCAATAAATGTGATTAAATAAAGTAAAAAATATCCTATATAAATATTTATAGAAAGAGTATATTGAAATTCTTGTGTCTGAGGTTACTCTTAGTATTCTCCCCATCTGCCACTGGTGACCCTCCTTGTCTCTAATTCCCATAACACCCCCCCTCCCCCAAACTACTCCCACCCAAACAAACACAAAACTCCAAAGTCTTTGAAAGGATCCGAGAGAGTTAATTATAGTGATACGCAGCAACCAGGGCAATCTTAGCTGTTGGTCTGTCCCACAGCCTACAGACGGTTCTTATTTCATAAGCAGAGATAATTTGTTTCTCTCTGTGTGCCATATGGTTTTGCAACTGCAGAGATCAAACAGATTTGTGGATGTAAACTTCAGTTCTGTACTTAAAAAATTTTTGAGTCGTGTGGAGATTTTCATAATGTGCTTGAATCCTTGATGCCAACCAGGTCTGTTGGACTCAAGGATCCCTTGTCAGTTCTGTAAGCAACTATTATCGTGGTTTTTATTTGCCTCTGACTTAAAAAAGATGATTTTGGAAAGGAAACTTGGAATGCAAATTGTCAACTGGAATGCAATGATTATTTGTGTGTGTGTGTGTGTGCGCACACTCATGCGTGCACATGCATGTGTGTTTTATAAAGATGACGATTAAAAACAACGAATAGTTATCATAGAAGAATAATAGTCCATAGGTTGCCCAGGTGGTCTCTGGAAAGGACTAGAGGTTTCTCTTATTCAGAGAACTTTTAATTACACTAATTTATTTTGAGATTAATTGTTTTTGGGATAGTCTTCAGAATTAAGAGTTTGAGTTTCTTGATTGCTATATTTTAAAGAGTAGAAGAATATCAGTGTGCCAGTGATTTCCTACTTGTTTTCTAAAAAATGTTTTAAAATTGATTTTAGAGAGGAAGAAAGAGGGAGAGAGAGATAGAATTATGAGTGATCAGAGAGAATCATTGATTGGCTGCTTCCTGCATGCCCCCCACTGGGGATCAAGCCCACAAACCGGGCATGTGCCCTGACCAGGAATCAAACCATGACCTTCTGGTTCATAGGTAGATGCTCAACCACTGAGCCACCGCAACTGGACTCCTGCTTGTTTTGTAATGACTCTATGTATGTATGTGCTCTGCCCTGCTGGTCACAATGAGTGTAATTTTTAATGTTGTACTTGGTTTACTGAAAGTAGATGCGAATTTTCTGGTCCCTTTCTTTTCCAATTATTAAATTTTACAGTGTATCCAAGTCATCTCAACTAACTTCATTTAGAGATGTATTTCTTTTTTTATTTAAATGATGTATTTCTTTTAAAAATGATTATTTAAAAACGATTATTTAAAAAAAGATGTATTTCTTTTTTTATTGGTGGGGTAAAATCTGGAGGGCAGAGCAAGGACTGGAACTGGGCCATGTCGATGTAAAATTGGATAGATTCTGAGGTTATCTTCTCTGTTTCCCATGTTTTCTCCTGTCAGCATGCAGTGACCCCCACAATCCTTCACATGTTAGATACATTCTTATTCCTGAGGAAAGCCCTCAGGACCGTGAGAAACAGGTCCTTACACTGCTAGGTGTTTTGGGCACACCCATTATACGTGTCTCTGGTGCCACAGTCACCACATTTGTAATAGGGAATTCTTTAATTTTGGTTAACCTTGCTCTCCTGCTGTTTATCTGGCTCCAAAAACCAGGAAATTTTTCTGTCTTGTTTTTTTGTTCTATTCCTAGCTCTTGGCGCATGATGTGTGCTCAGTAGATATTTGTTGAATAAGTGACAGTATAGTTGGTATAAATCATGGTTACTTAGTATGTGTAAATATAGCTTTTCCTAATTTTCATAGAGGGTATCTTCCAAAATTGCAGTTGTGGCCTTTTAAAAAATGACTACAAGTCTGCTTGCACGTATTCAAAAAGATCTGGTGCCTGGGTATCCAGATGTTACTGGTTTTCTGTTTTGTTTTGTTTTGTTCTTACTTCAGCTTGTGCATGACAACTATTATTTTGCTATTTCCCAGGCTTGTAATTCCAGAACCCACAGCAGGAATAAGAAGACAGTAATGAATTTCTGTATAAACCTTACAATATGTTTCGTCTTTGTTGGCACAGAGACCAAGACCTTCTTGAAAAATACTGGATCATGGAGTCAGAGCTCTTAGAAACCACGCCATCTAGCTCTCCCTTGTTTCACAGCTGGTAGGGGCGCAGGTAGTTTACCTGGCTTTGTCCAAAGTCAGATGCCTACCTAAATCGGTTAGTGTCTGAGTAGGATGAAGAACGCAGTCATTTGACTCCAAAATGGTATTCTTTTCTGCTACAAAATCTTCGTATTTGGCAGGAAGTCAGCTTTTCTGTTTCTCCAAGCTTCTTTAGGATGTTCGTGCACATCAAACATTCATGAATGACTTACCCATGAATATGTATCTTATACTCCCTCAGGCAGTGGCAATAACATATCCAACATTTGATAGGACAGAGTGCTTTATCTTACATAAATCAGCTGTAGGAGACACTCCAAGTGCTGAATGGAGTGTAATGTGTTTCCAAAGTGCAAAGTGATTTGGCAAAAGGCTTCGTAATAGTAAGGTTTCTTCTGGCCTGGCCTATTGCCGGGCCAGTGTGCCACTCCTGTAAGAGGCATTGAGTTTTGAAACAAATATCCCCCATCAAACAACCCTCGCAGTTTATTTGGAGAGGAAAGTCAGATGAGTTGAGGTGGAACGCCACAATAAAGAAAACTGGCCCCTGCGAAGGCTTCCTCAGCTTCTGCCCTCTCACCTAAAGACAGCTCGGAAGCTGGAATGCCAGCTGGAACCCCACACACTTCTCCCGGCTAACCAGAGCTTGATTTATTTTATGTTGCTTTTTAATAATAGAAGTTAAAAGGGTCCCATGTTTTCAAGGAGTAGGAGCCAGCATTCTTTACTCGCTTGTTTTAGGAACACCAATATTCCAGAATTTACAAGCAGTACTTTAAAATGGAGTCATAAATAAGGCAGAAGAGCTTTATATTTTGTGGAAAATTATTTAAAATAGACACAAATTAGGGAAACTTTTCAATCAAGACTGATTCTCCAAGGGACACATTGGGACGAAGCCACAGGGACCTTGGCTATGACGGCGGACTCAGTGGCTCCACCTGCCCTCAGCCCTCAGCCTTTCAGCAGGAAGACAAGCAGTGGTCATGTTATTCAAGCCAGGACGATTCGGACTTTTCCCCAGGATCATGCCACCCAAAGCCATGAGAGAGGTGCTCTTCCCTTCCTCTCTGTTTGCAAGGCTGTAAAGTCTCCCCCACCCCCCACCCCAAAGCAGTTTGCAGTCATGGACCCAGCCTTGTGGAGACACAGAGCTCACTGATGACAATGACCCGACATGTCTCAGCTTTGCAGAGTGAGCAGAGTGACTATGAATTGCATTTGCTGAGTGACATTCCATCATGTCCTTCAGGCAGGGGTTGTAAAACTACAGTGTAGTCAAGAATTCCCTGGGAGCTTGTTTAAAAGTGCAGATTCTTGGGGGGAGGGGGCAGGTGTGGGATGAAGAGTTATCGCTGGGGGAAAAAAGTGGGGACATCTGTAATACTTTCAACAATAAAGATAAATTTAAAAACAGTACAGGTTCTCGAGCCCTGTCCTAGATTGAGCCAGAATCACTGGGCATCCAGGAATCTGTATTTCCAAACAAACATCCCAGACGATTCTAAGACTCCCGAGTGCCATTGAATTGATGAGAGACCGTTCTTCCCCTGGTGGCTGAGGATGTTGGTTTGGATTAGGTGCAAGTTAAATTTTAGGTTTATTGCCCTTGAAAAGTAGGTTTCTTAGTAGTTAGGTTTAGATAGGTACTTTCTAAGGGCCAAATACAGGGTCACATTAGTTTCGGCAAATTATTTGTTAAAAATAGTTTCTTTCTGCCCTTCCTGGTTTGGTTCAGTTGATAGAGCGCTGGCCTGTGGACTGAAGGGTCCCAGGTTCAATTCTGGTCAAGAGCACATGCCTGGGTTACAGGCTCAATCCGCAGTGGAGGGCGTGCAGGAGGCAGCCAATCAATGATTCCCTCTCATCATTGATGTTTCTAACTCTCCCTCTCCCTTCCTCTCTGAAATAAATAAAAATATACTAAAAAAATAGTTTTTGTCCTAAAAACGTGATTAGGGCTGGGGTAGCCGCGTCGCTTTTGTAGTGGTCAGTTAAGTCAGCCATTGTGTAGCCATATGCCTGCCAGGCCAGGATCTCCAGGGCAACTGCTGCAGTCCTTTCTTTGGCTTCCTTGCCAGAGTGGTTGGAGAGGAGCAGGCTATGGTCTCTGTATCAGTGTTTTTACTTAAAAAGTGGAGTCCACTGAGTTCTCTTTGGTTTTCCTTAGCCACCGATATAGATTCTCTCTTTACCAATTATTTTCCATATATTATCTCTTGATGCGAGATAAGAAATGGAAAGAAGTCCTGAAGAAAGAGTGACATCTCCCATACCTCTCTTCTCAGGGATTACTCTCTCTTTAAATTTCTTGCTACTAGGTTATTTACTTATTTATTTATTTTTATACTCTTGCTAGTCTTTTCTCTTAACATGTTAACTTAATGTAGTCTTTTGTGTTTTCAATAGTCATGTTTCTCTATGAGGGGACAAATGTGATAAGTAGATGTTTATGTCTGTTTCTTCCAATGAAATAGTAGCCTGACTAGGTAATGGGAAACATCTATTTATAAAGATGTGGGCTTGAGCTTATTCCATAAATATTCATACCAGGGTGTGAGTATAGTAGTTGTAATAATCATTATGGTGGTGCTAGTACCAATGATGATGTAGCAAAAACTGGGTCAAGTGGAGTTTTAAGGGTTTTGAATGCATTAACCAATTCATTTTTTACAAAACTCCAGTAGGTAATGTTTAATCCCTATTTTATAGATGAGGAAACTGGACCACAGAGAGATTATAAGTAACTGGCTTAAGTTAGTAAATGGTAGACCCAGAATTTGAAACCAGGCAATATGTTCCTAGATATCATGCTGCCAACTCCACTATGTTATTCTGTCCTCTCACCAAATTAAACAGTTCAGAGCTCCTGACCAAGAGTTGGTCTTCTGAGGGAGAATGGTGAAATTTGCAGCAGGGTTGGATCTGTCTGTCTGGCAGTATGAACTCGGGCTAGGAGGTGAGACAGTGCAAAGACTGGAGGAAATGATGTTCCTGAGACTCCAACTGCAGGTACAAACTGATGACTGGTTGTTGGTGAAAGGCTGGAAAGGGAGCTGGAAGGTCCCTCTGATTTGAGTCACTGGATGCAGACAGATGCTGCCCGTGTACTCAGTGGATTTCCAATCTTGTGCTGAGCTCTGAACTTTCATCATAAGTTTAGATTATTTCAAGAAGTATAATGTCAGGCATATTGTTAAATTTCACATTTAAATATAAACCTTTTTCATGATACCCTTAAATAAAGTCGATTTTCATACCAACCATCACTCATTAAAAAGTAAAGTGAACAAGTGCTTTGATTCAAAACTTATTTTCCCCGTTAACCTTGAACTCGTTTTATTCCTCTTGTTCCCCAATTTTTATTCTAATATATGTTCTTGTTTCAATTTTTTGTTGGCTATTATGTCATATTTATAAAATAAAAAAATATAAAAAACTTAAGGTAAAAAATGTCTGTACCTGCAAGGATTACTCACTCCAGAAGTTATTGTTTTAAACATTTCAATTATTACTAGAACAGAGCTGGTCAAAAGAACATGGTTAGCCTCAATGGTGTGGATCAGTTGAGCATTGACCTATGAAGCAGGAAGTCATGATTTGATTCCCTGTCAGGGCACATGGCCCGGGTTGTGAGCTCCATCCCCAAAGTGGGATATGCAGGAGGCAGCTGGTCAATGATTCTCTCTCATCGTTGATGTTTTCATCTCCTTCTCTGTCTTCCTTTCTCTCTGAAATCAATTAAAATATATTTTAAAAACAAAAGAACATGATTATATTACAAAGTCTGATAAATGATTAACAAAAATTAAAAAGTAGAACTGCTTCATTTAAATAATTTCTCTCATACAAGTACATAGATTTGACATCACTTGTATTTTCTATTTTTCTTATGTATACAGACACTGGAAAATTGTTTCATGAGTATTATAGCAATGACAGACAATTCTTTGGATTCCTTCTGAAATTATATGGCAAAATTCACAGTGATCTGCCACTGAAAATGATTTTTAATGATTGGCTGATGGCTCCAAGATTGGATCCTCTAATTCTCTTTAAAGCAATCTGACTTGCGGAAGCATTTGTTCTGCTTTTAGATGCCTTTATTTCTTAGACATTTCTTTGTAGAAAGACCACTTAGGAACCAGTTGCTCTCCTGTTTGGTGGAGGTTTGATGCCCCTGGTGAGCTGTGGGTGTGGCGGAGAAACATATTCTTTTGAAGAAGTGAGAAAAAGGATGACATTCTCAGGTATATCATGGCTAGGAGAGCAGGCACAGGAAGTTGAAGAAATTTCAGGAGAAATTTCTTTCTTTTACTTGTAGGTTCTGTTTTCATGTACCCTAAAGGGTATTCATAACCCCATTGGAAGACCATTGCTGTAAGGATGTAGTGTACCAGCGAGATTTTAAGTTTTAGATTTCCCCAGCTTTGTGTGTTCAACAATTCACTTTTAGCTTCTAATAATGTAGTTTGGGGGGCTTATATACTTGCAAACTTGTACAGGAAACTGATTTTTAAACCAGAATGCTGTTTGAAGCATGAAAATCAGCTAGAGAATCCAGCTTAAGTTTAGATGAAGAAGACGATTTGTGGGTTCAGTTAGATGACCTTCAGGAGGAGGCTGGCAGAAGACTGGTCTGGTAGCATTGGGGACGGGATGGAGGGGATGCCAGAGTGGGGAAGCAGGGGTGGGGTAGTTGATGGGCGGTGGCTACCACTATATGCTTTATAATTTTTCAGTTCCACAAAACCCTTAGTTCCATGTAAGTTGACTATTTAGGTTGTTAATTAGTTAGAAAGGAATAATTAAAACATAGACATTTATCTTAGATATTTTAACTGAATACGTAAATACACTCTATTCTCCAATATCCCAAGAGCAAAGATAATTTTTCCTTTAAATATGGTCTACTATTGGAATTCTAAGGGGTTTCTCTTGTATTAACCACACCTTGATACATCATCAATCTTAAAAGTGGAGCAAGAATTGGAAGCTCTAAAATCTGAGATTAGGATCTTTCCAGATTAAAACTTCTTTTTTTCCAGTCTTAAATTTGACCAGTCAAATATGAATTTAGATGTTCCCCTTCATTGACTGTTTGCAAAGCAGTTGCTTTAGTTTTTTAAAACTAGTAATTTTTCACTCTCATTTCATTGGTTCACAAGACAATAAATTACATAATTATAATTACAGGTGCCAGTAGCCAAAACTCCTCTCCCATCCCCCCAGAAAAACCCACACCACACAACAACAGATTGAGGAATATACAAATGCCTTGTGTTAAGTACATTACTATGGGAGAGAGAGGTTTTTAGTAGCTGTAGGCATGTACTGTTTGGAGGATATCTCTTGCGTATTTTACAGAGAGAAAGTACATATCCTTATCAGAGTTAGGGAAGTGAAGCCCTGGCCAGTGGGGCTCAGTTGGTTGGGCGTTGTCCCATGCACTGAAAGATTGCCAGTTTGATTCCCTGGCGGAGCACATGCTAGAGTTGTGTACTTGATCCCTGCTAAGGGGCATCGATTGATGTGCTTTCACAGCAATGTCCCTCGCTCTCTTTCCCTCTCCCTTCCTCTTTCTCTCTTAAAAAAGTCTTAAGAAAGTATACTAAAGCAAAAGGTTACAGTATGTATATTAACTTTGCTTTGCTAAAGTCTGTTTTATTGAGAATTGGTCCAATAAATAAGAATCCTTTCTCATTGGTTTTCTTTCCTATTGTATGTAATATTGCCTATAGCATATTATGTTTGGCGAGGGTGTTTTATTCATACCACCCATTTTCTGGTGTTCAAAATGTTGAAAAATGAGTTTTAAGGAGGGACAATTGCTTGAATGTGGAACTTGGTTTTTTTGACTGTATTGGAAGCTTTCCCCTGTCAGAAACTAGTAACAGAACTTGTTACAACTTGTATTGGTTTATATATGTCAGGATATGAATTTCCTTAAGTAATAAGGAACAGAGGTCTTTAAAAAATTGTGAACTTAGATTTTTTCAAAGGTGAAATGAAAGCAGTAATATACAGGAAATTAAATTTGGGGGTAAGGAAGTGAAATTGGTCTGATTGAAATCATTAATGTCTCTTTAATGAGGGATTGTCTGAGAAATGTTAAGCAGAAAGTGTGCTACCAGTTGAAAATCATGAATGTGAAATTTCTTTTGTTTGAACAGACAGTATTTGGAACTGAAGAGAGAGGAAAAGGAACATTTTTATATGGAAGAAATTAGTTGTCATTCTCAAGGGTTATGGGAAGCTGCTGGTCCATTATAATTGATTCACTTTCCCCTAAAGAGAAATACTTGACTTAGAGATTTGTGAAAATTTGTAAAATTTTCCACAAATTAGTACTTAGTATTCTGGGGACATTTTCTTTTGCCAACATGTTGTGAATGTCTCTATTTGTGTGTTATGAGTTTAAAAAATACTGCTTGTTTTCAATCTTATAGAAGTTAGGAAAGCATCTAATGTAGTTCTAAAAACTTAATTATATATTCAAGCTCCTGTTTGTTTCCTGTCTTCTAGATCTGTAAGATAAGAGTATTTAAAAGGTCAAGTAATTTGACCAGCTTCATGGAGAAAGTCCCTGTGAATGCTAGCATTACTATTTGGAGTTGAATTCTTGATCAGATGTTAGGGTTAAACATCAGTTCAGTAGGGAGTCCAGGAAATGAGCAGAATCCTATATAGGCATCGTTCATGCTAAGCATAGGGGCTGGCCCTCGCAGGGCTTGACATGTGTTGTTGAGAGCATGTTGTGCACGCATTGAGGTCCACTGGATTGGTGAGCTCCATGAATACAGAGATTCTCTGACTCTTGCTATTCTCCCAGCACCTAACACCATGCCTGGCATATGGTGCTCAGCCATTCTTTGTTGTGAATGAGGCACCAGGACTGCCATCTCCTTGTGGGTGTGAATATAAACTCTTCAAAGTATCTTGGAGGAAGAAATAGACAAAGCGACAGGCTTCTTTTTCTTTTCTTTATGAAGCTCTTACACTTAGTGTTGAGAATGGAGGGCTTTTAAAGTGGCATTTAAAACTGCTCTGAGATAGATTCATGAGGTTAAAGTATAAAAGTGTGACCATAAAACCAGGACTGACTTCTGGATTCTGACCTCTGGTGGTGAAGAAAAAACACCCATTACTCATAATAAAAGGTCAGATTCTCAGATTTTCTCTGGTACTTTCTAGCTCAATACAAAGAAAGTCTTTATGAGAAAAATATTTTTGCATCTGTTTTTCAGTGTTTTTTTGTTGTTTTTTTTTTTAATTTTGTTTTTCAGCTTTTAAATAAACTTACAATAACATTTAGGATGTACTTGTATATGGCTCAGTACAGAAACTGGCTTTGTCTCTGGGACCTTGCCAGGTGGGAAGAGGTGCATTCTGTATGGGATTCACCACCCCCCCCCCCCATGTGGGATTTTTATCTCTCACGCAGGCTTGCATTTGACTTTTTAACCTTTCTATTGAAACTGTTTCTCAAGTAAATCTAAGGTGTATTTGGATAATAACTGCATATATATACCTGAATAAATAACTTCTGAAGAGTGCCAAGGTGGACTGTCCTGGGTACAGAAGCTTATCAGAAACTCAAAGCCTACTCTTAATGTTGTACCAATTACTAGGTTTATTGGTTCTGTTATCATCACTTTCACTGTCAAATCTTCAATTTCCCCTTCTTAAACTCCCATAAGAACTGGAGTGGAGGTGTTTGCTAGACCGATAGTTGGGCTGGAGATAATGAGGTAGTTGCAATATCAAAGCTAACCAGCTTCATGTGAGTGATATTGGCCTTAATGAAAACAAACAAACAAAAGAACCTCTCTTTTGGAGTTCAGTAGGGTAGAAAATTAAAAGGATAATTTTTAAAAAGGCAGCACTTTGCTACCTGGCATATGAACTCTGCCCTGGCTCTCCTGGGTGATCTTCTGCAACTTGCTTAACCTTATTTTTCCTGTGTTCAGTAGGATTAAAAACGGTTCTTTTCTGGAGGCTTGTGAGAAGGCTCTGATATGACTAAAATTCTTTGCAAACAAGACTTGAGGTAATAAAGAAAAATCTTAAAACATCTTTGCTTTTGTTTCTTACTGTCCTCCCCCAGTAGGCTTCTGAGAATAGATCAGAGTCCCATAAAAGGAAAGTGGTTAGTGTGTCAGGAAGAAACAAAGCCCATGAGAAATAAGTAATCCATAAACTTCATAGTCATAAGGGGATCTGGGTGGGTGGGTCTGCTGACCTGGCAGTTGGGAGAGGAAAGCAAGTGTAATTGTTGATTTTATCAGGGCAGGTAGGTATGTGTGCTTGTGTGTGCACATAGGGGGGTGGGGATCAAATGTGGACTCAACAATGAACAATTTCAGGAGGTTGCCCAAGTCGACTGCTACCGAAGTCCTGGGCAATGCTACCATTTCTATAGGGTGTGGTATCAGTGCTCAAGGAAAAAAAAAAGAATAGAATGCTGTCATAATAGAGGTTGTAATAAACAAATACACAGTTTGCCTCCTTTCGTAGATTTATGCTTTGGGGCCTCTAGGTAAATAATTTGTATTATCCTGGGAGTCTATAAAGGTTGATTTTAGTGTAATTAACTCTGTGTTGAATACTAAAATCAGAATGTGTCATCTTGGTCACTAAGCAAGTTTTTTCCTGTCTGATTCTGGAGTTTTAGCATTTTCAGTTTTGAAGGTTGCTTTTGGGTTTGTTTTAGAATTGAAATGTCACAGGACAGGCTGGTTGTTAAATTCATGACCATTCGGGAGAATTTATAGGACCCAAATTAGATGTCTGTAATTAGAAGATATTTCTTCTGGACTTTTCCCAGGGGAGTAAAGTGCCATGCAATAATTTACCAAAAGAGAATTGAAGAACAGAAACATCACTTTTAGGGGTAGGAGGCTGATGGGGGATAGGTGGGCAGAGTGCTTTAAAGGAATCTTTGCTTTGTAGAATGCATTTGCATAAAGAGTTGCACTGGGCACAAAATGGATCTCAGTCAGTTAAGTGTGGGAGTACCTTGGAAATTAGACCAGGTTTTTTTTTTTTTTTTTTTTTTTTTTGAGGGAGGACTGGGGATGTGCCCCTTTACCCTCATGTCTGCTAGCTGCTAAGGCTATTTGGAAATTTTAGCTAAGATGTTGGTTTATGTTTCTTTACCTATTAAATTTTCATAATGAATATATTTTTCCTTAATAGAATTAGTCATTTAGAGGAGACTTTAAATATATTAAGCAAACTTGAACATATTAAATAATCTATGTATGTGGGGTGAGTGAAAGTAGGCTAACAGTTGTAAGACAGATAAATAGTAAATAGTGAATAATACAATAATTAAATAACTCCTATTTGAGTACTCATAACTGTAAACCTACCTTTGCCCACCCCTGTAAACAGATGGCACCAAGGAAGAAATCTAAGTGGAGGAAAAGAAAGAGTTACATAATAAGAAGAACCAGCAGGTGGAAAGCCGTGGTTCAGTACACATCCTTGATGTAGGAATAGCTGCATACTTAGGACCTTTTTTCTCTTTCTTCCACTTGGGTGCCTCTATATTTGTAAGCTACCTCCCTCTTAAGGTGCTTTGAGCTTTTGTGGGCTCAAAGGGTAGTAAAACTTGAAGTAGTCAGTTGGCAATTCATTATCAGCCCTGACACATGGAATTGGAACTATTATCTAAAGTGGAATTGTGAGTGTTTGAGTGGAAGGTGAGATTTCCATGCATGCTTTATGCCCCCGTTACTAAAAATCTTTTGGAGTTTGTGATATTGGGAGCAAGTCCCTGATGAACACTCCTGTAGATCAGTAGTAAGCCACAGGATTTTGTTGGAATCAGCATTCAGATGTATGAAATCCCTGGACATGGGGAGGGCAGTGGAGTAGGGATTCCCTAACTTGGCTGTATAGACAATGTTCTGGAACGAGATTTCCTGTGTGCATGTGCTAGGAAAAGAGACAACGATCACAGTGGAGAGATCGCCAGGCATCTTTGGTGACCAGGACTGAGAAGAAGCTTTCATCTACTTATATTTATCTTTGAATGGGGTTTGCTGGTCCAAGTAGTGAGCCGTCTTTCAGTTCTCCTCAAACCAGCCAAGGTGAATTGATAGACTTGGCTGCACATTGTAGTGGTTAAAAGCATGTCATATGGAGCCAGATGTTCTACCAATCCCCTGTGCGACCTTTGTTTAATAACTGCTCTTTCCTTTCCTCATCTTCAAAATGGGGATTATAAAGTATTTGTAGGGTCTTATACAGATTAAACAATCTATTTAACATATGTAATATATGCTTAGAATAAATGTCTGGCACAGAGCGAGTGGCACACATGTTACCTATTATGATTACTACTATTAATTATGAGGGGCTCTTTAAGAGTTAGTCATTGTTGCTATTACAAACCATGTTGTGTTGGTAACAGAGATGGTGTCGGTTTTATCTTTGAGTCCAGTGTTTTGGTCTATACACATCATAGGTACTTGCCTTTTTCCTTTCCAAAGTTTCCAAGGAGCCTCCCATAATTTATCAGTGGTTTGAGGGGTCTATGCCTTGTCTAAAAAAGGCAATCAAATATTCATAGCACCTTGTTTAACTTAATTTTCTGTTAATGTCTTTGAGTAAAATGAGCATGTTGGTCAGTTTGAGCAGATTGAATTTCCCAGCATGATAATATTGGCCATGAGTAACTTTCAAAGACATTCATGTGAATAGTTGACCCCTTTTGTACCTCTTTCTAATCTTTATCAGCCTGCTGCTCAGAGCTCTCAGGAAAAATTACACCTGGGGCAGGGGATGACTTTTTGTGAATCTTAATCTTGATAGGACCATTCCAAGTGGGTGTCAGGGCAATTTCACATAATTAGGGCAAGCATATTGTGACTTTTGTTTTTCCAACAGTTAATTATTACAATTAAAACTCATTTACTGTAAGTGCACCAGTGGGACCTCAGGCCTAATCTGTATTTAGCACCTCCTACATGATTTACACATCTTTTCAGATACACTGTTTTGCAAATTTCAAATGATGATGGCTTTCTAGAAAAAAATGCACATCTTCCGTGGGGAGGAGGAACTGTTGGCTAATCTTGAGCTGTACCAGTTGAATGTCATAAGAGCAATCATAAATGACTGTTATAGAACTAGAGGAAAGTGAAAACAGATGAGAGGTAGATGCCTTTTCATGTTCCTGTTAGAAACATATATGCTGCCCAACATGGTAATCACATATGCACATGTGACTATTGAGCACTTGAAATGTGGCTAGACTCAAGAACTGATTTTAAATTTATGTAATTTTAATTGCATTTATTTTTATTTTAAATATATTTTATTGATTTTTTACAGGGAGGAAGGGAGAGGGATAGAGTTAGAAACATCAATGAGAGAGAAACATTGATCAGCTGCCTCCTGCACTCCCCCTAATGGGGATGTACCCGCAACCAAGGTACATGCCCTTGACTGGAATCAAACCCGGGACCTTTCAGTCCCCAGGCCGATGCTCTATCCACTGAGCCAAACCGATTAGGGCTTTAGTTGTAATTTTGATGTGGTTTTAGGAGGCTGTGACTACCGGCATTCACCTGTGGTTCCATCCTGGTTCTCTTAAATGTTTTAAGGAACCATTTTCCATACTGTTCTCTACAGTGGCTGCACCATTTTACGTTTTCCACGGACAGTGCACAAGGGCTCTATTTCTCCACATCCTCACCAGTATTTGTTATTTTCATTTTTTTTCTGATAGTCTCATTGTGGTTTTGATTTAAATTTTCCTGATGATTAGAGATGTGGAACATCTTTTTATATATTTGTAGACTTTGTATGTATCTTTTTTGGAGAAATGTCCCTTAAAATATTTTACCCATTTTTAATCAGGTTATTTGTCTTTGTTTTTGTTGTTGTGATTGAGTTGCAGGAGTTTTTAAATGTCTTCTGGATATTACCCTCACCAGGTATGATTTGCAAATAGTTCTCCCATTCTGTTGCTTGTCTTTTCATTTTGTTGTTTCCTTTGTTGTGAAGAAGCTTGAAAATTGATGTCCCATGTCCACTTTTAGTTTTTTTTTTGTCTGTGCTTTTGATGTAGTATCAAAAATTTTTGCCAAATTCAACATCCTGAAGCCTTTTGCCTATGTTTTCTTCTAGGAGTTTGAAGTAGGTCTTTAATCTATTGAGTTAATTTTTGTATTTGATATAATTCTTTCTTTTACAGTTGATATCTAGTTTTCTCAGCACCATTTGTTGAAGAGACTTTCCTTTCCCTATTGTGTGATGTTGACATCCTTGTCAAAGATTATTTGACCATATACCTGAGAGTTTATTTCTGGGTTCTGTTCTATTCCATTGGTTTATATGTCTAACTTTAAACCTGTACGAAACAGTTTTAATTACCCAGTTGTACCAGTTTTTTAAAATGATTGGTTTTACTCAAGTTTTTAAGGGTATGACTAGGTTTGTTTACAATTCTCTATAACTTATTGCATTTTTGTATTCAACCAGAGGCCCAGTGCAAGAATTTGTGCATGGATGAGGTCCAGCTGGCCAGCCCCAATTGGGGCCAATCTGGTGGGGCTGGCTGTGGGGGAGGGGCCATGGGCGGTTGGGTGGCTGGCTCGCCCCCTAGTCAAACTCCCGATGAAGGGGAAAATTTGCATATTAGCCTTTCATTATATAGAATAGCTTTCTGGGAAGTATAAGGGAATTTCTTTTTAAGCATGTTTGAAACAACTTGGGAATGTGAATCTACTTATTGAAAGGGAATGTGAATTTAGTGAGGAATGTTTGCCTCTCAGGTATTCCTGATAGTCAAATGTTGGTGGGAAGGCAGGGAGGGAGATTGAGATTATTTAATATAGCTTTAGAAATGGGGTTCATATTCTGGAGCCAGGTTGCCTGGGTTTGAATCTCAGCTGTATCACTTATTTAGCTATAAGTTTGGGGCCAGTAATTTGACCTCTGTCTTAGTTCCCTCATCTGTTAAATGAAGTTAATACTGGAAGCTACCTTACAGGAATGTTCTGAGGGATCAGCAAGTTAAAAACAGTGCCTGACACATATTAAGTGCTGTATAAGTGTGTGTGTTCATTACTTGGAATATTAAAAGTTAAAACTAGAAGAACACTGACTAGATTCTTGGGTTCTGAGAAGACCAACCTTTCCTAGTTCCACTAGAAATAATGAACAAAGAGTGCACACATTATTTCTGTGTTTAAGAACTCTCAACACCCAGGTGGTGTAATAGATTATACATTCTGGAGTCAGTGAAGTTTCCAAATCCTTTAATGATTATATGAACATTGCATTTATATTAAGGGATATTACAAATGCTGCCATGTAGTGTATCATTTGTCTTCTGGCTTGTAATTAGTTTCTTAAATGTATGTATAAAACGTAAAGTAAGGTAAAGATTAATGTATTTGAACAGCATAAACCATGGTGACACTTTGATATTGGAGGGCACATAATATGCCATGACTATCAAAAAAATTTTGCAACTTAGATTTTATTTTCACATAGCAGTAAATGCTCTGAAGGTTCTGAAGTTTATAAATTTAACAATAGTGCTTTTAAATTTCATTTTCTTGGTGCTTTAATTACATTTAACTTTTATAACTTGTGTTGCTTTGTATGTCAATTATTCCAGTGTTTTAAAATAAATATGAAATTCACACTGGAACCTAGGATTATTTTTTGAGATGTGTATGTAGTAAGTGACAGGACTTCCACACCTCACTTTTATTTAAAGCTGTAAATGAATGCAAAACCTCAAGTGTTGTTTTTTTTTTAATTAGAAAAAATCATGCCTTAGAGCGTATGATTAAAGATGTTTGTGAATGATGAGATGATATCTTTAGGGAAAGTAAAAGCATTCTTCAGATAAGAAAGTGTTTCTAAAATATATTTTCTTGTACAAAAAAATGTAACACAATTTTCGTCTACGTTTTATACTTCTCTTATATATTAAAAACCACCCCACCCCTTACTCTAGACAAATGGAACATTTTCACTTCTGTAGCATGCATCTCTGACATCAAGGGAGACACACCTGTGGACAGCACCAGTCTCCTATGGTGGTATACATTGAATCTTAGGAGTTTCTTGCCCAGCTGTAATAACATTGAGTGCTTCTCTGTTTTTTTCCCCAAGCCATTTTGAAATGTGTAATATTTTTAATATCTATAATTAAGTGAAAGGCAGGTGTACACGAATGCATATGTCGCACATCTCAAATGTGGCCTTAAATAATTGGCTACTTAGTGGCCTTCCATCTATGGTGTTACAGCTAGCAAGGCCAGCACGTAGGCTTCATGCTCCTGGATGTTTGTGTGGCTGGAACCCTGGTTGTAAGTGAAGAACCAGATGGTTGTTCTTCACTGGGGCTGCGGGTCTTAGATGTTCTACAAAGCTGTTCCTGTCTGTAAATGTAGGGCTTATATTTCTGCTCAGTATGTGCCTGTTGGCACTGTTTTTGTTTTTCTAGTTAAACAGCTACTACTACCTGCAGGAGGAGTCACATATTGGAGCCAAGAAGAAATAGCCTTGTCTGGATAGTTTGCAATACTTCCGTAAATTAAAAAAAATGCACACAGTAGATTTTATTGAAACAAAACAAAACAGGTTCATCTACAGAAGAGTATCCTTTAGGGAGACTCATTAGCATTCAAGAGCAAATATGAATTGGAGGGACTTTGATTAAAATGTTGCGCAAGCAGGAAGTGGGATTTCTCTGTCCTGTCTCTTGGTATTATTACCCTGTCCTTTACTCAACTTTTTCTGCTACCTCCTGGCTCCAGTTGGCTCAGTTGACTGTTTCAAAAGAACCACAGAGAGATAGCATTTTAAACTTACCATCGAGCATAGTGGATTTTTAAAAATTAAATTCTTATGGTTAAGGGGGTTGGGCGAAAGGGTTGGGTTTCTGCCCAAATGGTAGCCATCAAAATCTAGAGTGAGAAATGTCTTTTCATGATGAAATGCTTTGTTCTTTAATCATTGCATGTGCTGCCAAACCCCGGGACACTTGCTCATTCCCAAGGACATGACATGAGCTGGAAGTATGAGCTCTGCCCTAGTTATAGGATGGATACTACAAAGGCATCTTCCACTCTCTGTTCTGCTGTGCATTTATCCACTGCTGTTCAGTTAAAAAAATGCTAGGAGCATTGCACTTCACATGGCTGAATTAATGACAAAGCATAGATTTCTGTCTCTTTGATTTTTTTCTAATGGATTGACTGGCTCTTTGCCTGCTTGACTACATTAAGAAAAAAAAATATCCTCCTTTAACAATTACAGTCAGAAATATACCTGTGATGGACTTTTAAAAGCTGCTTTATATTTAATAAGTGCAGAAGGTCCTTAGAAGTTTGAGGCATTCTCCCCTCACTACCACAACCCCCTGTTTGGTAATAGAATCACATAGCCCCTTCTGCCTCTTGATGGATGAGAAGGCCACCTCCTCGGACCTCATTTATGCTTTGCTTAGCTGTTTCTAGCTGGGAAATGGACTGGCATCCTCCCACTTCCCCTGTCTGCTTTTTAACATTTGCCAGTATGAAACCGTTTTTGAGCACCTGCTGATGTCCTTGAAGATGCAGTGTGTGTAAGAGTTGAGATGATCAGCTTTTCAGGTGTCCTGGCTGAACGTAATTTTTCGGGAGCATCTCTGCTGGACCCTGCTGGACCCTGCTGCTTCAGCACCCTCCAGAACCTATTGCCATCTTAAAATGTGCTTCTTGCAGAGTCTATTCCTGCCGAGTAAATGAGGTTTCCTTTCAGTAACATAACGCTTTTCTCTCATTACTCAAATATTGGATGATTGATTTTTTTTGGATGTGCATTTCCTTCCTTCCTCTTGGTTTCTACTAAAAATACGTTGTCTCCAAAACCATCACAGCTTCTGGCCTCTTTGGCACTAGAGCTTTCGGGGCTCGACCTGATTAACTGGGCCGTTGCTGAGAGTCTTCCCCAGCGCTTGTGTGGCTATGAAGAACATAACATTTATATTTCAGAATGTACGTTCTTATTTGTGTGGACCATGATTAGTGGCTTTTTTGTTTTTATTTTCCCCTCTAGTTTTGTGAGTGCTTGCAGGTTTAATATGCTGAGAAGGCTCTTCAGAAAATTGTGTGTGTGTGTGTTTTTAATTCAAATTCTCATTTTCTGTTTATTAGGTAGGACAGAGTAGGGTGAAAGTAAAGAGCAATGCTACTGCAGCTCAGAACTTCTCACATGATTCTCTCAAGTGATAACTAATTTTAAACGTTAGATTATGTGAAATCATCTGTTTGTACCTTAGGTCTAGGACTGAAGCAGAAACACGGGACTACTATTTCAGGTGGACCTTTCTGAAACTTTTTCCAAGTGAAGATGGATCTGTAATGAAGATTGTTTTCCCCCCAGCATGGCCATTGCTAGTTGCCTTTATTTCCTTTATAAATGTTGGAGCAATTCTTCCATAAGAGCAACTTTCCAAAGATGCATCTTACAAAATTTTCACAAATATGCTTGCTAAATATTTCTCCTTTGAAAATCTACACTTTGCTGGGTAGCTGTTGAATACAGACATTTAGTTACTAGGGGCCCGGTGCACGAAATTCAGTGCACTGGTTCCCAGCCTGCCCCCTCTCACATATTGGGAGCCCTCAGGGGGTGTCCTACTAACGGCTTAGGCCTGCTCTCTGCTCCCCATGGGGAGCGGGCCTAAGCTGCAGTCTGGCCTCCCTTTGTGGGAGGTGACCAGGCTAATCAGAGAAAGCCACCAGTCCCATCACCCCATTGCTGCAGCCACTTCCAGTCACCATAGCCACCAAGGTGTTTTCATCAACATGGACTCCAGTCCCTTCACCATGAAAAAATGACAACTCTCTTTAGTCATTTTGTCATATCCTTTCATAGGATATGACATTTCTTTCTTTCTTTTTTATCCTCACCTGAGGATATGTGTCCATTGATTTTTAGAGAATGTGGAAGAGAAGGGAAAAACAGAACCATCAAAGTGAGAGGAACACTTTGATTGGTTGCCTCCAGCATGAGCCCTGACAATGGGCCCCAGCCAGGGAGGAGCCTGTAACCTAGGCACATGCCCTTGGTCAGAATTGAACCCACACCCTGCAGTCAGCAGGCTGAGGCATTATGCACTGAGCCAAACTGGCTAGGGCAGGATATGACATTTCTTAGCCCTCCAGTAATGGACCTTCATTTTTTTTTTCTCCAAGAGTGAGGTGGAAAAACCCTAGATCACCTTTTTGGATTCTTATTACCCAAGTTACTAAGAATAGTACCAGTGGCATACAGGGACCTTAGCTAATGAGCGATCAGAAAAGGTGTTTCCTCTGTAGTTCACTCTGATCACCGGCTCCCCCCCTGCCCCTCCAGTCCCAGCTCCACCCCTGGCCAAGGCTGCAGTCCTGGGCAGGAGATCCCCAAGCCCCTGCAATTGTCGGCTTCACAGAGCCCAGGCCTCTGTGATCACCGGCTCTGCCCTTGCCCCCCTGGAAGCCTCTGGCTAGGGCTCCAGGCCTGGGCAGGGGATCCCCAGACCCCTGTTTTGCCAGCTCCACCGGTGCCCAGACCCCTGCGATCTCCAGCCTTGCCCCTGCCCAGGACTTATGTCTGGCTAAGGAACCCTCACACCCCTCTGATCACCGGCTCTGCCCTTGCCCATGCCTAAGGCCTCTGGTGAAGGCCTCTGACCTGGGCAGGGGACCCCTAGGCCTCTCTGATCGCCTGTTCTGTTCCTCGGGGCCCCAACTCCTCAGCCACTTCAGTGGCATGGCTGAGTTGGACTGGGCACCGCCACCTTGTGGCTGTGGGGGCAGCCATCTTTGTGACAGTGACACCTAATTTGCATATTACTCTTTTATTAGATAGGATTAAAGTGACATAAGGCAGAGTTCATGAAAGAAGTTCAAAAAATTGGCCCAAATTATGAACTAAATACTGCAACAGTGTTAAATTTTCACATATATGAACATGTAACATTTTGGTGTCTTTTGTTCAATAAATGTTAAGTGTGGTTACTCTTACTTGGTAGGTTTATGAGTGATTTTGATTTTAAAATATATTTCTATACTTTCTAGGTATTCCATACTGTATTTATGACAACTTCAACAACAACCTCTTTGAATTGCGCTGGCGAATCTTTTAAAGGGTCAAACAGTAGTTTTCTAGATTATTTCAAAGACTATCAGATGCATATTATCATATACTTGAATGCCTTCATTTTACAAATTAAATGATGGCTGGTAAAGTTTAATCTTTTGCTTGAAGTCATGACATTTAGGGACCAATATACAAATTGAATGCAGCTGTGAAAACAATTTTGAAATTAATTTAATTTGGTCATTTTTGTGGGATTTTGAATAGTGCTGCCTATCACTGTATTAACAAATAGTGGGTGTTTTGTAAATATTTTAATTATTTAGTGTAAACTAACTGTTTGTTTTTTTTAATCTTTTTTGTTAGTCAGTTGTTTACACAGTTTGTGAGGCCTTATTGGGAATATGAAAAGAGACATAAAATCATTCTTCTGAAAAATTTGTTTTTAATTACTGTTTTGCATATTTTATATTTTGAAAATGACAGGGAATCAACAATTTCTTAGTCTGATGTAAAATGCAACTAAACATTTATTGGTATACTTCCTTTCTTAAAAATTGATTGAAATTAATGAAAGTGAGAAAAAGGAATACGTTTAGAGGAAGATAAATGAGAGGTGAAACTTGCTCCCCAATGAGGAGGCTATAGAATTGGAGTGCCTGCCAGCAGGATGAAATCCCAATTAAGTACTTGACAAAGAATTAAAATAAAGGCAAGCAGTTCTTTAAAAAAGATAAAAAGAAAACAGATGAATACAAAGTTGAAAGGAAAATGTGTTTGAAAAAGCAATCGTGTAATGCAGTGATTTTAACTTTTTTTTTCCATCTCATGGCACACATACACTGATTACTAAAATTCTATGTTGCATCCAAATTATATATTTTTGCCGATGTGATAAAATCGTAGGTATCATTTTGATTCATTTACACTAGATGGCTGTTGTTGTGTTGGCTGTTGTCATTTTTCCATTTGACAGTTTAAGGGAAAAGAGGTTAGTACCCCTGATTAAATTGTCAGGTATTACATGTCTTAAAATTTTTTGTGGCTCATCGGTTGAAATCAGTGGTGTAATAGATAGAGGGGGAAAAACAAGGGATAGTGCGTCATGAAAAAAGCTACAAGCAGAAGTAGATTATTCTTGGATCTTGCTTTTTTTTGGGGTGGGGTGGGAACGCAAGTGGTATCTAAGAATATAAGTAGATGTATTAAAATAAATTTGGGTAAATTGAAGTATGATGTAAATAAAAGTGAAAATGTGTAAGCAATTTACAAAGGACTTTTGGGGTATGGCTAACTGGCTCTATTCAGTAATTGTTTTTGTGAATATATTTACCAGAAAGCAGGGTATAAAAATACATGTAATTTTTCTGAAGAACATTTTTCAGATTTTGAATGAAAGTTGTTGGATAAATTCCCTTTATGTCATCCAGGAACTGACACCTTAACCTCTATATCTTGGCCAATTTGAGCTCTGAAAAATTTGATAGGTGAGTTCAGTGGAATGTTCCCTGAGGGACTTTGAAATGCTTTTTCCACTGGCATACATTTTGCCTTTCATTATATAAAAATAAAATGCATATCTCAAGTAAAAAATTTAGTGAGTCTTACAGCTTTTTAAAAAAAATATCTTTATTGTTGAACGTATTTCAGAGGTCCCCTTTTTTACTTATAGTTTTTATATGGAAACGTATTCTAGTCTTGGTAATTTTTTATCCATGTAATGAGAAGTAATGGTAACAATGGAACGCCAACCTTTATATTACTTCTTGATTTGATCCTCATTTGTTTGTGAAATCGGTATATTGAGATATTGTCACCTTTACAGTAATTTATCACACTGATCAGCAAAATAAAACAGGACAAAGTTAACATTAACATTATATACCCAACCTTACACATATGTAGGCTTCCTTTTGTCTAATCAGTAGCACTTCAAAACTATACTTTTAGAAATAGAATTGACTTAATTTTGAGTTTCCTTTATCTTCTCTGTAGTGGAGGTGGATAAAAACCCCAGGTAGATAGATGGGTGAGAGAGCAGCTACAGAAAGAAGGGAGAGGAATCAGATCTGAAAGTAGAATTCTCAGTTTGCATAATTAGCCTTGGGTGATGAAAAAGAATTGGTTTATCATCTTTGAATCTTTACACTCCCCTCCTATTCCTTACTAGTGGTCCTCAGTATAAAAATGAAGTTGCCGGCCAGTTTTTCTCAGTGGTTGGAGCATCAGTCTGTGGAGAGAAGGGTGGTTAATTCCTGGTTAAGGGCACAGACCTCGGTTGCAGGTTCAGTCCTTGCCCTGCTGGGGCATATCTGGGAGACAACCAATCAATGTGTCTCTCTCACTTTGATGTCTCTCTCTCTCTCTCTCTCTCTCTCTCTCTCTCTCTCTCTCTCTCTCTCTCTCTCTCTCTCTCTCTCTCTCTTTCTCTCTCTTTCTCTCTCTCTCTCTCTCTCTCTCTCTCTCTCTTTCTCTTTCTCTTTCTCTTTCTCTTTCTCTTTCTCTTTCTCTCTCACTTTCCCCCTCCTCTGTCCCTTCCACTCTCTCTAAAAATCAGTGGAAAAAATATCCTTGGGTGAGGATTAAAAAATAAAATCATGAAACACTAAGCATAATTATAAAATAATTTTAATGTAACATGAATATTCCTATGAACTACTTGCTTTAAGCAGGCATTGTTTGATACTGTTAGAGCAGGTGTTAACTAACTAAACCAACTTGCGGTTCCTTGTAAATAGATCTTTACTTTGTATTATTTTTGGGTTGGCCATTCTCCTCACATGTTCTGATTTGACTAAAGGCATTATAGGGTAAGTTTTCAGAACTTAGGATCTTAACATATTTCCAAACTAACATGTTCACTAAAGGGATCCTTTCTCCCTAAGGAGAAAAAGTAGCTGCATTGAATTGGTTAAAAAACACACACACAAAACAAACAAACAAAGGCTTCCTCTGTGAAATGAAGGTCTCTGTCCAGTTCTTTCTTTTCTGATAGAGATGGTAATTGTCAAACCTTGGTTGCACATTTGAATCACCTGAGTTTAAAAAAACAAGCAAAGGAAAAAGAACCCCAAACCTTGGCTGCTCACCCAGACTCTAATTTTAGTGGTCTCCCGTGGAGCCCTAGCATCAATAATTGTGAAATGTTTCCAGGTGATCTAATGCTTAGCCAGGGTGGATAACTCTGTGCCAGATGCTTATTGCTAATGAACATCTGTAGTGTGACACTGGCCATCTTTGATTTTTCTGGACATTGGACTTCAGTGTACCTTGGACTTTCATACAGTAAGATTGAAATTTCCTTTCCCACACATGGGGCTTTGATATATTAGCTAATGAGTACTTTGAACAACCCTACAGTGGGCTGCTGTCATGGACTAAAAGGTGGCCCAAAGGTGTGTTCATGTCCTAATCCCTAGAATATATAAGTGTAACCTTTTGTGGAAAAGAGGAAGTATTTTGTAAATATGACTAAATTAAGATTCTTAAGATAAGGAGATCATCCCTATCCTGATTTCCCCCTAATCAGGGTGGGGAACCATTTTTCTGCCAAGGGCCATTTGGATATTTATAACATCATTGGAAGGCCTTACAAAATTACCAACATAAAAATTAGCCTGCTATACTTGGTCAAACATTCAGATGACCCGATTTCAGATGTGTGGCCTCCAGAACTGTGAGAGAAAAAGATCCTGTTTAAGCCACCAAGTGTGTGGTAGTTTGTGGCAGCAGCCCTAAGAAGGTAATGCAGCTGCCTTCTAGCACCTGGGTTTTGGTGGCATGTTATCTCTGTCTACATAGCAGTATGTATTTGTGTCATAGAGTTAATTACCTTGTTTTATAGAAATAAGTTGAAGTTAGGGAAAGGTTTTGTGTATGTGTAAACCACGCATATGTATATGTTTATACACACAATGGTGTAGCCTATACTCATAATATGATTGAAATAAAGATGGAAATCATTAAGATGGGTCTTTAACCTCAATTTGATGCTCATTAATTTTAAGCTGTATTTAATGATGAAGTGAAATAACACAATTAATGAATGTGTACCAAATGCTGGAGCTATTTTGTTGAAGGTTGTTTCTAAAGACATGAGAGATAATTAGGGATTTTAATAAACTTCTATTGCACTGGGAATAGATCATCTCTTAAAGCATTTACTGTGCTTCTTTGATTCTAAGGTGTACCACTTTCCTCCTTTCTGAAATCAAGATATCTTACAATAATTGTGTTCAATTAATGGCTTTTTCTCTTGACCAAAGATGTTACAGAATTAATGATGTTGCTCTGAAATAAAGGTGCTTTAGAATTGTGGCACTTCACCTCGTCTGTTTGACTTTTCAGTTTGACGTTTGGATATTCGATTTGAGCCCTTTTTCTGAAATGCTAGAAGGCATGCAGTACTCAGAACTTCTGAAGCCTTTAATGTTCTAATTTAATTACTGTTTTTGGCTTTTGTTCCTAGGAGCTACCATGGTAGAAACTAAATCTGATAGTAACCCTGCTTGCTGAGATGTAGAATCTTTAGAGGCAAAATCATAGGCTTTCGACGTAGGCAGACCTTGATTCTTAGTCTAGGTCTGCTGATTAGTTATGATACTAGGTAAGCTATTTAATTAGTTTCTTCATTGGCAATGGGATAATACCCATATTTCAGCTTGGAATGGTTAAACAGGGAAATATATTTAAAGTGTTAAAAAAGCCCTGGCCAAAATCTCATAGCCACCTTTATCTGCCTTTATTTTTATCCAGCCTGTTTGATGCCCAGTGAAGACTTGACTCTTAGGGGAAAAAACTGACATGAATGAAGCTCATTCTGACTTGAATTTTGCTGCTCGTAGTTTTTTTTTTTTTTTTTTTTTTTAAATATATTTTATTGATTTTTACAGAGAGGGAGGGAGAGGGATAGAGGGTTGGAAACATCAATGAGAGAGAAACATAGATCAGCTGCCTCCTGCACACCTCCCACTGGGGATGTGCCCTCAACCCAAGTACATGCCCTTGACTGGAGTTGAACCTGGGACCTTTCAGTCCACAAGCCGTCGCTCTATCCATTGAGCCAAACCAGTTAGGGCTGCTTGTAGTTTTTAATGCTCATTCTATGGTTCCTTCATCTTGTTCTACTTATGCAAATTTATTAATTTCCTGATGGTCTACCTCAAATTCTTTTTCCTATGTAGCCTCTGTCTATAACAGCCTTAAATTGATCATATCTTGACCACTTATAGCTGATATCATAATCTTAACCTTTGATTTTACACCATTCTCTGTCGTTTCCATTTGTATATAACACATTGTACCAAATAAATAAATAAATAAACTGCCCACTTACTTGTATCCAAAATATATAAAGGCCTTTGTCAAAACAATACAGAAAAACTGCCAACCCAATAGGAAAAGTGGGCAAGAGACTTCAACCGACGCTTCATAAGAGTGTCTAAAATGTACAAGTGCCTGAAAGTTGGCTAACTTCATTAGTCCTCAGGGAAAGGAAAATCAAAACACAGTGTGATCCCTCTGCACAGCAGCTAGAATGGCTAAAATTCAGAAAGACAATGAAGTGTTGACGGGAATGTGGAACAGTCGAAACTCTCGCACTCTGCTGGTAGGAAGGTAAATTGGTGCAAGCACTTTGGAAAACTGTCAAGAAAGTAAAACTTAGATCCTTGATCCCAGCGGTTCTGCTCCTAGGAATATGCATAGGTATGTGTGGGTACATGTATAGGACATGTTTAAGGACATAATATCCAAAACTGCCCATCAGCAGTAGAAATGTTTCTACAGTGGAATAATGTAATTATATACATTAATGAGAATAAATTAACTACTGCTATACCCATGAATGAATCTCACAAACATAGCATTAGTGTAAGAAGCCAGGCACAAAGGAATATCCACTCTATGGTTCCCTTAATATAAATTTCAAAAAAAGGTTGTTATACTTTGGCAAATTGAATTTGGAGGAGTACAGTGTTGGTGGGGGTACTGGGGCAGGCTTCTGAGATGCTTATAATGTTTCATTTTTTAAAAATTTATTTTTATTTTTCCATTACAGTTGACATACAATATTGTATTAGATTTAGGTGTACAACACAGTGGTTAGACATTTATCTAACTTACAAAATGATCACCCTGGTAAGTCTAGAACCCATATGGCATCATATGAACTTATCACAGTGAAACTCTCGCAGTCTGCGGGTGGGAATGTACTGTTTTTATAATTGCCAGTATGTACATCTTAATCCCTACCCCATTTTTTTACCCCTTTCCCCTAGTTCTCCTCCAGTCTAGCAACCATCAGTTTGTTCTCTGTATCTATAAGTTTGTTTCTGTTTTATTTGTTCATTTTAGATTACATATATAAATGAAGTAATATGGCATTTGTCTTTCCTTGTATGACTTATTTCACTTAGCATAAGATCCTTAGGCCTATCCATGTTGTTGCAAATGGCAAGATATTTTTTATGGCTGAATAATATTCCATTGTGTGTGTGTGTGTCTATTTGTCTGTTGATGGACACTTAGGTTGCTTCCATATGTTGGTTCTTATAAATAATGCTTCCAAGAATGTAGGGGTGCATATCTCTTTTCCAATTAGTGTTTGGATGTCTTTGGGTAAATACACAGAAATGGAATTGCTGTGCCTTATGGTAGTTGTATTTTTAATTTTTTGAGGAACCTTCATATCATTTTCCATTGTAGCTGCATCAGTTTATAAACCCAGGATAGGAGGGTTCCCTTTTCTCCACATCCTCACCAATGCTTGTTTTTCGTTGATTTACTGATAATTACCATTCTGACAGGTGTGAGGTGATGTCTCATTGTGGGCTTAATTTGCATTTTCCTGATGATTAATGATGTTGAGCATCTCTTTATATGTCTATTTGCCATTTGTACGCTTTGGAGAAATGTCTATTCAGTTCCTCTGCCCATTTTTTAATTGGATTGTTTGGTGTTTTTTTTTTTTTTTTTCATGTAAAGTTGGGTGAAGTCCTTATATATTTTGGATATTAACACCTTTTCAGATACATCATTGGCAAATATCTTTGTCCATTCAGTAGGTTGCCTTTTCATTTTGTTGATGATTTTCTTTGTTGTTGCAGAAACTGTTTAGTTTGATGTAGTCCCATTTGTTTATTTTTTCTTTTGTTTCCCTTGCCTGAGAAGATGTATCCAAAAATATATACTAGGAGCCACGTCAAAGAGCTTACACCTATGGTTTTTCTAGGATTTTAATCTGTTACTTTTTACTTTTCTGTTACTGTTTACTTTTTAATCTGCTGTTAGGTTGTTCTTGTATATGATGTAAGACAACGATCCAGTTTCTATCTTTTGCATGTGTCTGTAATGTTCCATTTCTTGAATTTGGTGGTGATTATTCAGGCTTGTGATTAGGTGAAATTTCATCAAGCTGTATAGTCATAATTTGGTGCACTTCCTGTGTGTGTGTACACCGACCTTCAATACATTGACTTTACAGAAAGTTCTTCATTGTATGCAGAGTACTTGGCAGCCCATGAGTATCTCATTGTCTAATAAACATTTGTTGGTTTTACTTGGTTTTTACATTCCTAGTACTTTATAAAAATTTTCACATGAAATATTTTAGTGCTTTCTGATATTAAACACACATATTTTTCCACAGCAACTTCCCACCTACCAGCCCCACCTTGTCAAGTTACAAGCCTTTCTTAGCTAAGGACCAAATTAGAGAAGATATTGATTATTTGGTCTCAGTACAAGTGTCCTTGCCATGATTTTCAGTAAGTGCCTTCAAAGAATGTCACAACATGTAAATTTAGAGTCAGGCTTCCAGCTAAACTACCATGGGTCTTGTGAGACCAGTTAGGAGTAATTGTTTGATGAAATGTATTAAAAGCCTGGACTGACACATTAAAGGAGCTAAAAAAAAAAATCTTACAGCAACGAGGTTGTATCCCAAACCTATTAACTGGAGAAGCATGTGTGTGCCCAGTGACCTTGAGATGGACTAGACCTGCGTTTGAGAGTTGACAGGAATGGTTTGCAGATGAATGAAATAAGAAGCATGTGTAGCGGGGATACTGTTACATTTGATAGGAGAAATGAAAACAAGAGCTTTGTATTTCCTTTAAAACCTCAGTTCTTACAAAAAAAAAAAAGAACCCCACCCTTAGAATTGAATTTGTCTTTCTGTTAGTAGAACTTAAAAATGTTAAGGAGCTAGGTACTTTTTTCACTGCTCCTTTTTGCCTAGTCTTTCTTCTTTAGTTCCTTACTCTCTTGTTCATGTCCTCTTCCCTTTCTCCTCTTTCCTTCTCTCTCTCCTCTCCCACCACTTCCCACTCCTCTTGCCCACTCTGACTTAGTCTGAGGGGGTCCTTTTTCCTTGTGCCTAAGCAGCTTCCAAGAGTCCTTTTGGCAGGAACAGTCTTAACTTCTTGTCTCCCCTTGGAAATCCATTTGAAACATTAAGCAGGGGCAGAAGAGCTTGGAGTGGAGGCACCTTTAAGTGCAGTGGAGTGTCCGGCAGGATTCTCATTCAGAGTTTTCAGGACACGGTTGAATGGGAGGGGAAGCAGGTACGAGTGGGAATTGTACTTGAGACCACCGGTAACGCTTGTGGTGGCTCATTTGTGACAGCTACCCTGCACCACCATCCTTTTCTTTAATATTTTTATTTAAAAATGTTATTTCTACTTAGTGGCCGTAATTCTTCTCATTGGCTTTAAAAGGTATGAAAGATAATTTTAATTTCATATAGTAAATTCCATCTGGCAGAAGTAGCTCATTCTTCCGTTGTGCTGTGGAACAACGTTTTATAGATATTTTCATCGAGATTGTTATATAAGAACCAGGATGAGGCATATATTAATTGTGGGTCTTGATGCAAATAGTATTTTAGGAGGCAAAGCATTTCATTTTATTTACTTTTGTTTTCTTCCTTTTATTTGTATGCCACACTGAAGATTACTGTTTCCGCCAGAGGCACGTGCCGAGCGTGAGCCTCCCGGGTTAACATAAAAGTAGAGCCACCTTCGAGCGCTAAAAAGCAGTATTAGCAGGCAATAATTGTACCTTCTAGGGAGTGATGACTTAAGTAGTGTGGTGCGGAAGAGTTATATCTATATTTTGGAGACAAAAAGCAAATTTTGAACTATGCCATTGCTTTCTTCCAATTAATGTTTAAACTTTAATATCCAATTTGTTCCTAAGTATAGTACAGGGTTATTTTACTTAAATTTTTTAAAAATTTTTTTATTGATATGAGAGAGCAGGAGAGTGAGAGCATGAGAATGAAAGGGAAAGGAAGGGGGAGAGAAATAATCAATTTGTTGTTGCGCTTATCTATGCATTCATTAGTTGCTTCTTGACCAGGGATAGGAGAAATGAAAACAAACGAAACCTTGATATATTGGGACGATGCTTTAACCAACTGAGCTATACAGCCAGGTCATGCTTTATAAAATTAATGTTTCTTTTGGTGGCTTTGAAAGCTGACTTTGGCAATCTCATCTGAAGTGTGAATTATCAAAGAAGTTTCTATAGGGAGCTTGTTCCTGTATTTCAATGGTCATTTAAAAACATGGAAAATTTGGTGGTGGTAGTAGAGGGGTCTTTCTTTATAAAATAATAATTTTTTAAAATCTTAATTTGACTCTGAGTGCTAGAGATAAATGTTTTACATTTTTCATTTGGTTTAAGGAGGAGGCTTCCCACAGCATGATTTCAGAGTATTAAAAAAATTGTGACAATCACAATTAATTTATAATTTTCCCTTTTAATATCAAATGGTATCTTTCTCCCTTTAGTTCGTTTGTATTTCTTCTATTTCAGTTTTCCTTATATCTCTTCTTTTAAATGGCTTTTAGCCCTGAATACCAACCTGGCTTGGATAAACAGAATGATACTATGGCTATTTTTTTTCAGTAATTAATGAGTCCTAGCTGGTCTTAATTACTTATGACATCTTGAACAATAAGGGATTTATCTTCATTAAATCCAGGATTCAATACTGATTTAAAGAACAGGAAGCGCCTAGTTGTCTTTTTTGTACATTACTTGAGAACACATTTTTCTACTTTTTCTTCCTGCCCAGAGTGCCTACATTTAAAATTCTTCGAAGGTTTCAACCTTCCTTTTATGGTGGAGTTACTATAATGTGGTATTAAACCAAAAGTCTCAATAGAGAGTTGGATGTCAGTTACAATTAAATTATTACTTTTTCTCTCATCTTGGGAGTTTGAACTCATTTCACTTTTATTGTCTCCCATTTTCCATCTATCTATTTATCATCTATCTCTATCTATCTACCTGCTTATTGGTCTATCTGTTTATCTCTGGCTTTTTGTGTAGCTGTGGTGCTGTTGGTCACAAATATACTACAATAAACACACAATGGTTAGGCACACAGAAAGAAGGGATGACTACCAGGAACTGTTTTCTAGAGAAGATGATGGTTGGATTAAGTTTGGAATGAAGAATGGGTATTCTTTACATTAATCTCTAATTATTTTCTTGTGTTAGTCTTCCCATTCTCTAATTATCTTTATGCCTTTCTATTTTACTAGATTATGTCACATGAAAGAAATTGGAATTTACAGTACTTAGGATGGTAAACTCAAAATAAGTACTTTTTAAATTAATAGTCGAATAGTATTTGTGAGCTGATTTATGTGACTGAGCTTAGCTTATTCCAGTTGATACTTAATGATATTCTGTGTTTTACCATGTATATCACGAGACATATCCTATATAATAAAAGGCTAATATGTGGTGTCCCATCATCTGGTTGTCCATTCAACCAATCAAAGCGTGATTTGCTACTGATATGCTAAGGTTGCTCAGTTGCTCACTATGATGTGCACTGACCACCAGGGGGCAGACTGTCAACTGGTCGAACAGTTGCTATGACATGCACTGACCACCAGGGGGCAGACAGTCGACCGGCCAACCAGTCACTATGACGTGCACTGACCAGCAGAGGGCAGATATTCTGACTAGGAGGTTAGCTTGCTGCTGGGGTCTGGTTGATCGGGACTGAGCAAGACAGGCCAGACACATCCTGGAGCCATCCCACAGTCTCTCCCCAGCTGGCCAACCTCCCATGTCCCTTCCTGCTCTGATTGTGCACCAGTGGAGTCCCTCTGCCTGGCCTGTGCCCTCTCGCAATCTGGGACCCCTTGGGGGATGTCGGAGAGCCGGTTTCAGCCTGATCCCGAAGGCTGGGCCAAGAGACTCCACTAGTGCACAAATTTGTGCACTTGGCCTCTAATGTGTGTATATATATTATTATATATATTATATAATGTATGTATATATATCATTAAATATATTATAATAATAGATGTGTGAGTGTGTGCATGCGCATGCATGAATATATTCAATACAGATTTAAAGAACAGAAAGCACTGAATCAAATAATCCAGTCTGGCTTAATATAATGACATGCTCCCATAAGGAATCATTTATATGACTAAAAGTGATAAGACATAGATGCTTAATAAACTTTTTATTTTAGAATAAATTTAGATTTACAAAAAAGTTACAGAGGTAGTACAGAGAGTCTCTGTATACCTCTCACCCAGTTTCACCTGTTGTTCAAGTCTTATATTACCATGGTATGCGTGTAAAAACTATGAAGCTAATGTTGGCAAGTGACCGTTAACTAAACTCCAGACTTTATTCAGATTATAAATTTTTTTTCACTAATTTATTTTTGGTGTTTCAGATCCAGTCTAGGACAACACATTGTCTTTAGAAGATACTTATATTAAAAGTCTAATTTAAATTTAATACTAATTTAAATTTATTCTGATTAATAAGTGTTCCTAACATTTATCCTTATTTAATTAAAAAACATTGATTTTTTTCCCTTCATCTTTTTTCATGAAAGAAGATTGAATTCACTTTTAATTAACTGGACCATTTGTTAATTTAAAGAGTATTACAGGGTCAGCAAAATAAAAATATCCCTCTCCCTCTTAAATTAAAAATAGTCATTAACCTTTATTGGGAATTGTTAGTGTCTTTTATTCTGTAAATTTAGTGTACTTCCCCTTTAAATGTTTTTTTCATGTCCTTTAAAATTGAATAATGTTATCCATAATTATATTGAAGCTTTTGTCAGGTTAATATATAGTAATTTTGTGTTGCTGATGTAATTGGGGTCATTTTCAAAACTTTTATTTTGAGATAATTTTAGACTTAAGGAAGATTTTCAAAAAAAAGGCAAAAAAAATTCCTGTAAATCTTTTGCCCAGCTTCTGTTTATGTTAACATTTTAAATAAGCATAGAACAATTATGGTGCAATAAAGAATTTAATCAGATTTCACCAGTTCATCACTAGTGTCCTTCTTACTGTTCCAGGATTCATTCTAGGATCCCAAATCCCACTTAGTTATCATGTTCCTTTCGTCTATAATTGGTGACAGTTCTTTAGTATTTCCTTGTCTTTGGTGACCTTGATGTTTTTGAAGAGTACTACCTCGGTATTTTGTAGAATGTCCCTCATTTGGGGGTCTGTTTGATTTTTGTCTTATGATTAGGTTGTGCCTATATGTTATTGGGATGGATAGCACACACTTGACAAGCCCTTCTCTACCTCATGC
>PVJC01001904.1:0-56591 GCA_004026665.1 Murina feae
TTTGTTCATATTTTATAATCAATATCTTCCTTGATATTAGACCCATGTGGTTCCAAACCACATTAGCTAGTTCTCTTCTTACATCTATTGTATCTATTTGATAAGCTACATCTTAACTGTTACTTTATACAGACATAAAAATGTTGTGGAATACTACCTATAAGAATTACTTCCCCAGGCTCAACACACATCAACCGTAGTCACTAAATACCCTACTACAATCTAGCTCATTGCCCATGCAATGCTCTGAATTTACCCCACCAAACTTCACACACGCACTTCTTTACAAAGAATGATAAGACTGTGTAACACTTTACCACAGGAGGCATCACCAGCTCAGAGTTTTGTGGCCATTAAAGTAGAACTAATAAAACCAAGCATACTTCCAAATTATATTCTTATTCATCTTCCAACACAACACATATTGAGCATCTATGATAAACCAAGTATTATTAGGACAGATATTAAGACCATAAGAATGAACAAGATTAGCTTGTTATTTAAGTTAACTTAATGAGAAATATAACTTGGAAAAATGTAATGTCATTAAAATTTTTATTATAGATATGCCCTCTTTCAAGAAAACTTAATAAAGGACACAAACATTGAAAAATTCAAATTATAAAAATTTACTAATCTACTCCTTAGGAATGCCCAATTAAATATTCTAATATTCTGGAAATGTTAGTAACATTTTGAAAGCATGAATGACAATGGCTAAAATGAACACTTTGCCTATTGGACCAAGCTTCCAAATATATACTTCCAAGAACTGGTATTTCTCTTTCCTGATTTGTTTCTTAAAGTATACATAATAAAGAATTAAGTTTTGTTTAATCTAATCTAACAAAAGAGTAATTTTGAAATTGACCATTTCTATGGGATGCTAAAGCCACACTCACCAGCCAATCAGAGTGGCTGTATGCAAATTAACCCAGCCAAGATGGAGGCCAGCAATCACAGAGCTAGAGTAAACAGGTGGCTTCTGTTGCACCAGGAGTAAGCTGTCTGTGTAGGCGGCTGGGCTTCTCCTGGCTACAGGAAACATACTTGCAACATTCTTTCAATTATAGAAGCCTCAGAGCTGAAGCAAACAGAGGCTTCGTTACCTGCCTAGGCCTCGGCTTAAAGCAATAGTTTCAATTATAGAAGATAAATAAACCCCAGAAACCTGCTTCCAGCCAGCCTTCCTAAGACATTGGGTCAATGTGAGCTGTGGGCAGCCTGAAAGCCAGAAAATAGCCCTCAGGACCCCGCCCAAGCTGGCCACACCCCAATGGGGTGATGGATCCCTTGAGGGGCTTGGCCAGCCTGCAAACAGCCATCAGCCCCTCACCCAGGCAGGCCAGGTACACCAGTAGGTTCCCAAAACCTGAAGGGACTGTGAGCAGCCTGAAAATGGCCTTCAGCCTGTCACCCAGGCTGGCCACACCTCAATAGAATGAGGGTCCACACTGGGGAGCTTGGCCAGCCTGCAAACAGCCATCAGCCCCACACCCAGGCTGGCAAGGTACCCCAGTAGGGACTCAAACCCTGAAGGGAACTGTGGGCAGTCTGAAAACGCCCCTCAGGTCCTCACCCAGGCTTCCTAGGCATCCCAGTAGGGACCCAAAACTTAAAGGGGATGTGGGCAGCCTGAAAATCCCCCTCAGCTCCTCACCCAGGCTGCCCAGGCACCCCAGTAGGGACCCAAAACCTTAAGAGACTGTGGGCAGCCTGAAAACAGCCCTCAGCCCATCACCCAAGCTGGCCACACCCCAATGGAATGAGGGTCCACTCTGGGGGGGCTTGGCCAGCCTGCAAACTGCCATCAGCCCCTCACCCATGCTGACCAGGCACACCAGCAGGTGGACATCCCCAGAGAGACATTCTGAGTACACAAATTTTTGTGTACCGGGCCCCTAGTCTTAGAATAAATTAAATGTTGTTGTCTAGGATTCTTACATACTAGAGGCCCAGTACATGAAATTCATGCATTGGTAGGGTCCCTAGTGGCTGCTGGCTGCCAACTGCCGGCTGGGTACTCCCTTCCTTCTCCCAATCACCTGGTCAAACTCCCAGACAAACTCCTGGTAGAGGGGACAAGTTGTATACTGCGCTTTTATAATATAGGATAATTTATTACCATTGATTCATTCTTTCATTTACTGAGTGTCTACTTTTGCCATACATTGCACAATCTGGTAGTGTGGCAGAGACAAATAAGATATTGTCATAATTAGTGAAATAAAATATGTGGATAAGAAAGTAACCAATCAAAATCTGAAGTATTTGTATGATGTATTACAATATGTACAATATAAACAGAAGGAATAATAAGAATATATAAGAATAATGTATAATGAAACCTAGAATGATCAGGAAACAATTACAATATGTTGTTTGAACTATAAAGTCAAGAATTGAAGAGATCAATTTTCAAAATGGCAGCAAGAGGAGATCTGTGAACATGCTCCCCAAGAAAAGTACTATAAATAGCGAAAATCATTTATAGATACAGGTATATACATTAAATTCTCTGGAAGTGGCCCTAAAGTCATATAGCAAATGAAAAACTATTCATTTAAGAAACTCTGTTAAATCACTGCAAGGACAGTGATTGTTCACTGAATTGCAGCCAGCTTTCACTCTCATTCCCCCCACAGCTCAGCACATTGATAGCTCCACTCCCAGTAGGTGTAGTCAAGGACGCAGGGCTTCCTTCCCCACTTCGTCACCCCACCTCTATTCACACCAGCTCCTCAGTGTTAGGCTATAGTATCTCCAGGAAGGTCAGACTACAATATTTCTCATTTCCCACACCCCAGCCCCAGTTGTGGAAGTTAAATTCAGATGAGTGCAGTCAAGAAGTCAATGGCTTCACCCAGCCCTACTCATATGGCAGAGACTCAATTCCAGGCATGACAGTCAGAGAATACTGAGGACCTCAATCACCATTTTCCCAGCTCTATCATAAGGCAGAGCTGCAAGCTGAAAAGTTGAAAAGACTGTATGCTCTCTTGTCTAGCACCATGCATGTAAAGCAAGGGTTTAGCTCCAAGAGAAGTGAGCCACAATGAAATTAAATTATAAATTAATAACAAAAATTTGGAAATTCACAAATATTTGAAAATTAAACAATACATTCATAATCAATAGTCCAAAAAAGAATTCATAAAGGAGATCAGAAAAATTTCTGAGATGAATGAAAGTGTGAAGTGAAAGGAAAGAGTACTTATAGGAAATTTTATAGCCTTTAAATGCCTATATTGAATAAAGAAATATCTAAAATCAATTACCTAATCTTCCACTTTAAGATTCTGAGGAGAGGGGGAAAACTAAAATCAAGAAAAAGGAAAAAATAATAATGATTGTATTGGTGGAAATTAATGAAATAGAGAATTGGAAAAAAACAGTAAATATGATCAACAAACCAAAAGTTTGTTTTTTTGAATAAATTTATAGCTGGTCCCAAAATACATATGGAATTCAACCAGACACCTATTGCTGGGACTGACCAGCAGACCCTGAGAAATGGAATGATTACTCTGACACACATTTCTGTGAAAGAAAGGGCTAAAGGACTGCCTGGCTAGAGAAACAAGACAGCCTCATTCACCTGCCTCCTTAGGCTTTTATTGTAGCAACAGCTTGAACTAAAATTAACCTCTAGATACTATCAACAGGGTAAAGCATCCTTGAGAAAACACATGCATCTGTAGTGTTCTTTAAACAAGGTCGTGACTAAAGACTAAACATAGAGATCCCAGGAAAACACCTGAGGGCTCAGACTTGTTTGGAAAAGTCAAGGCCCCTGACCTTTCGGAGAATCCTCCTTACAGACTTTCCAACAAAGTCCCATGCTTTCCCATAACCTAGAATAGCCAAAATCATCTTGTGGGAGTGGGAAAGAGCAAAGTCGGAGGTTTCACACTTAACAAATTCAAATTTTACTACAAAGCTACAGTCAGCCAGACAATGTATTCTGAACATGATAGATATAGAGATCAATGCAATAGAATTGAGAATACAAAAATAAACTTTCACATTTCTTTTATTATTATTATTATTATTATTATTATTATTTCAGAGAGGAAGGGAGAGTGAAAGAGAGAGAGAAATATCAATGATGAGAAAGAATCATTTATTGGCTGCCTCCTACATCCCCCCTATAGGGGATCAAGACCCCAAACTGGGCATATGCCCTGAATGGGAATTGAATTGTTACCTCTTGGTTCATTGGTTGATGCTCAACCACCAGGCCACCATGACTGGGATCTTGAGTTTTGACAAAGGTGACAAGACACTTTAATGAGGAAAAAATAGTATTTTTAATAGTATTTTTATATTTACCCAAATATTCATTAACTAAAAAATAGCTATATACAACATGATAGATTCATACAATGGAATATTATTTGACAATGAAAATAATAAGACCATTAAATGAATGACACTTGAAAATATTATGCTAATTGAAAAAGCTAGTAACAAAACATCACATATTATATGAGGCAATTTTTACAGGATGTCCAAATAGGCAAATTTATGGAGACAGAAAGTAGATTAGTAATGTCTAGGGCTGGGTGAGATGGAAGGTAATGAGATATGACAGCTCATGGGTACACAGCTCCATTTGTGGATTATGAAAGTGATTTAGCTGGCTGGTGTCACTCAGTGGTTAAGGGTAACCCATGAACCATGAATCTGTTTGATTCCCAGTCAGGACACATGCCATGGTTGCAGGCTCATTCCTCAGTAGGGGCCACACAGGAGGCAACCTATCCATCATCTCTCTGATCATTGACACTTCTCTCTCTCCTTTCTCTCTGAAATCAATAAAATTATTTTTAAAATAATCTAAAATTTACTGTAGCAATAGTTGCACAACTCTATAAATAGTAAAAACATTAAACTTTTACATATTAAATGGGTAAATTGTACTATCTGTGAGTTAAATTAAAATAAAACTGTCGCATTAAAAAAAAAATGACTGGACATTACATAAGGAAGGTGAGGAGAATACATATGCCCAAATTACTCTTACCTTTAAAAAAAAGAAGAAAATATGTTTGGGAAAAAGATAAATTAGTAGCAACAGCAGAATATAAATAAAAATATAATCAGCAATCTATAAATTTGGGGAATCCGTGAAATGTAGAACAAAGATAAAATAACATTGATAAATGAAACTGAAGCCCAAAATAAGTTCAGGAGAATACTAAAGGGGAAGAGGAGGCTACTCAAAGAGATGTTCTAAATTCTGGGTGTTGGACTACAAGACTCTAGTGAAATCTCAAGTCATTTCACTTCTCTTCCTCTAACCCTAACTTAGCTCTATTTGTGCCATATTTTAGGTCATAGAGAAACATGTCTATCTGGGGGGAAAAAATAGTGATAGAGAATTTTGACCTTAAATTTATTTCTGTAGCCCACAGCCTTCTTATTTAAAGTTAAAGTGGTCTTTTGGGATGCTTGTATCCAAGGCTAAGACTCAACGTTTTAACTCCTATAAGTGGCATTTGACTCATATATTTAATGATCAGAAATAGAAAATTAAAAAACCCAGCTAGTTCTTTGCTGCATTGAGATGGAGAACTTTCAGCACAGCCCTGCGTATCTGTTTGGTCTTCACACTGTAGATAATGGGATTCATCACAGGTGGGATCAGCAGATAGGCATTGGCAATCATAGTATGTACATATGGTGGGGCCTGTTTCCCAAATCTGTGAACAAAGGATAGACTGATCAATGGAATATAGAATATAGCAACAGCCCCAATATGGGAGATACATGTGTTAAAGGTTTTCTTCCTTTCTTTTGAAGATACAATGCTGAGGACAGTCTTAATGATCAAAACATAAGAAAGGATGATAAAGACAAAGTCTACTCCAGCAGTGGTGATCAGCGCAGTCAATCCAACTGCACTATTAATCCTGGTGTCCGTGCATGAGAGCTTCATCACATCGGGGTGGAAGCAGTAGGAGTGGTGTAGCACACGGCTGCGACAATAGGATAGTCTTTTCAGAAGCGACACCAAAGGAGTCTGTATTAGTGTCCCTCTGGTGATGATTGCTACTCCAATCTGTGCTATTCTAAGATCAGTTAAGATAGAGGCATATCTAAGAGGATTAGAAATGGCCACAAAACGATCAAAAGCCATGGCCAACAACACTGAAGATTCCATGACAATGAAAAGTTGAATGAAAAACATCTGTGACAAGCAGGCATTAAAGCTGATCTTCCGGGCATTGAACCAGAATATACCCAACATGGTGACTAGGGTGGATATGGACAAGCCGAGGTCAGCGGTGGACAGCATGGAGAGGAAATAATACATAGGTTCGTGGAGGCTGGGCTGAGTGACAATGGCAAAGAGAATCAGGCTGTTTCCTGAGAGGGCTGTTATATAAAGAAAGCAGAAGGGAATGGAAATCCAGATGTGGAAGGCTTCCAGCCCAGGCACACCAGTCAGCAGGAAAATGATGGAAGAGGATGTGGTATTCTGGAACATTGACATATTGAACTCAAATGGCAGAATCTTAATCAGAGTATCCTGCAATAATAAATCATATTTCTCTAAAATGCAGTCAACTTGAAATTAATTATTTCGCCAAATAAACATTTATAAAAGACAATCTCTGCATTATATAAGAAGCTCATAAAGACTGGTTAAAAAAAGAAAACTAAGACCACATCTAATCAAGAAGCATAAGATAGAAAATGAACAGTTACGTGAGGATACAGACTTTGTACACAAATAAATCTAACAGAGGTCTACTTTATTTAAATTCACATGCCTGTTCAGGGTGGTTTATACCCATTCACTTCCTGATTTCACTTGGTCAGCAGCCAATAAATATTTATTGAAATATGTCTATAGAGCTGTACAAAATTTTAGATGAACAGCAAACAATATATGCAGTGATTCAATTTAGTCAATAAAGTAAGTTAACTTCCAGTGACCCAAAAAGAAATCTTCTCTTTATCACCTGAGTACTTTCTGTCAATCAGGTTGATTATATCTAATCATAATGAAGAGCTAACATTTGTTGAGCCCCTACTATCTGTTGTGATAATATCCTGTATGAATATACATGCTAATTGCAATCTCATAACTTGAACTGTATCTATATAATTTTCATACCACATAACAAGTATAAACAATCAAGACAATGACGATCAGGTCTATTTGAGTATAGAGTCTCAAAGGTCAGTATTGTGGATATTTTGATGTTATGAATTTTTAATTGGCATCTCAAATTAATTTTGGGGGATTATATATTCTAAATTGATGGGTTCAGTCAGTTAGACTATAGTGTCCCCAAGTACAGTTTTCAGGAAAAAGCTACGTACAGTTTTCTCTAGGCACTCATGAGAGCTCATTGCAGTTAACACATCTTTCCCATTCGAAAAGGAAACCAGTATGTGTGAAGTCTGATGTAAAGTCTGAATGCAGTAGTTCTACTTACAAAGTATGAAGATGTGTCTTTCCTGCCCTATGTGCCAGGAAGGGCCTCAGGTGCTGGGGAGGTGTTTTCTTCAGGGATGTGTGGTTTATATGAGCACCGTGACCCAGGCTGTCTGAAATCTCTTAATCAGAAAACTCCTGGGAAATAGTAGAACTATTCTAATGCAGGGATCTCTATCAGCAAAGCTTGGGGGCAAGGCTAGCTTTCCTTTCATGCTTTTCTTTTCCTTTTCACAGTATCCCATTCTCTTTCTTTTGCTGTGTGTGTGCGTGTGCATGTGTGTGTGTTTTCACATATTGCCTGAGAATGCTGCTTAAGATTTTCTTTTTTTGATTGGCAAAAAAAACTTTATATAGAGGATTATTTTTTAAAAATTGAAAAACTTTAAAGTACATTAAAATTAATGGGCAGTATCAATTTTAGATATAGAAATAATCATAATGAAAATGTGTAAATATCCCCTACTTAACTTTTATTTTGTTGTTTAAGACTTTATTTTTTAGAGCAGTTTTAAATTCACAGCAAAATTTAAAGGAAAATACAAGGAATGCCCAAATACACCTTGCCCCTACGCATATGTAGCTTTCCCATTAGCACCATCCCCCACTAGATGGTACAGTTGTTACAACTGATTAATCTATATTACATCATTATCACCCAAAGTCCACAGGTCACCTGAGAGCTCTCTTTTCTTAAATTCTGACTCTTAAACCACCCCTGAGTTTCTTGCACTGAAATTACCGAGCCAATATAAATAACTATTTTTGGAAAGATATATTTATTTAAATGCCTCTTTCCTCCCTCTGGGAATTCTTTTCTATAACCAGATGACCAGGAATATATAAATAGACAGCTCCCAGGACTAAGTCTCATATCCGTGGCTCTCACAACAACATGCATTGGATCTCAGTTCTTTTTTAAGGTGGAAGAACTAAGGCTAAGATTAGAAAACTGAGGCTCAGCGGAATCATGTTCTCACATTCACCCAAGTCAATCACAGATTTAGGAACTGAATTTTCTCCTTTCTGACTCCAAATGCCATGTTTTCTACCAGTCCTTACTTTAAAAGAACTTAATTTTTTAAAAATTGTGGGATGAATGAACACGTGCTCATGACTATATTCTGTATTTGTAAAAACTTTTAAACATTGCAGCAATTATTTTCAAGTTAACATAATAAATGAATCTCTTGAATATCTACTACTGAGTTAACCAATTTCTGAGCTCTTGGTTTTATAAACTATCTGAATATTATACAGTCTCTGATGTATTCAGAAAATATTTCAATGCACTGAACACTGACCTTGTGTAAAGAAAAATTCTTGGGTGTGGAAGGGAAAGTTATTTAACCCTATTCTGTGCTCTTTGAAAAGTCATCCCAGAAAGCAGCAGTTTTTATTATTTACTTACTTACTTATTCACTTACTCATTTGTTTTTTAACAAATTAGATGTATAACACTGTGTATATTTAAGATGTAGTATGTGTAGCTTTGCTACATTTATATGTTGTAATATGATTTCTAATGTACCAATATTTATTACATTAATAATTAGAGCATAACTAGAAGCCCAGCACACAAAATTGCATAGTCTCACCCATCTGTGTGGTCTTGCCATGCTCACAGCCCCACCCATCCACACAGGTCATCAGTCATTACAGCATTAGGACCACAGGCCTCTTATAATATAGACTAAAGGCCTGGTGCACAAAGATTTGTGCACTCGGGGTGGTCCCTCAGCCCAGCCTATGCCCTCTCGCAGACTGGGACCCCTCAGGGGATATCTACCTGCTGGCTTAGACCCATTTCCCAGGGGATTGGGGCTAAGCTGGCAGTCAGATATCCCTCTGGCAGCCCAGGAGTCCTCGGGGGATGTCCACTTGCCAGAGGGGAGCAGACCTAAGCTGCAGTCGGACATCCTTAGCACTGCTGAGGAGGTGAAAGAGGCTCCCACCACCACCACTGTGCTGGCAGATGTCAGCCTGGCTTGTGGCTGAGCAGAGCTCCTCCTATGGGAGTGCACTGACCACCAGGAGGCGGCTCCTGCACTGAGTGTCTGCTCCGTGGTGGTCAGTGTGTGTCATAGTGACCAGTCATTCCCAGTCGTTCTATTAGGATCAATTTGTATATTATCCTTTTATTATATAAGATATTATTGTCTATATCCATTATACTGTGTATTAGATCTCTATGACTTTTTAATATTCATTACGTTTGTTCCCTTAAACATCATTACTCTTATCCACCCCTTATTCCCCAGTAATCACAATTTTACACTGTTTTTTAAAGGTTTAGCCTTTTTAGATTCTACATATAAGTGATATCATATAGTCTTGTCTTTCTCTCTCTGATTTATCTTATGTAGCATAGTGTGTTCAAGATCCACCCATGTCATCACAAATGGGAGAATATATTCCTTTTTCATGGGTGAACAATATTCTATTGTGTACATGTACCACATTTTTTTATCCGTTAACCATTGATGGATATTTGGGTCATCTTCATACCTTGGTTATTGTGAATAATGCTGCAATAAATATGGAAGTGTATATGTCTCTTTCAAATCCTGTTTTCATTTCTTTTGGGTGGAAATGCTGGATTATATAGTAGAAGTGGAATTGCTGGATTATATAATAGATTTATTTTTAACTTTTTGATGAACCTCCTTATTGTCTTCTGTAGTAGTTGGACCAATTTATACTCCCACCAGCAATATATAAGTGTTTCCTTTCTACCACATCCTTGCCAGAAGATACTTGAGCAGATAGTCTTTTATTTATTTTTAATATATTTTATTTATTTTTTTTACAGAAAGGAAGGCATAGGGTTACAGAGTTAGAAACATCGATGAGAGAGAAACATCAACCAGCTGCCTCCTGCACACCTCCTACTGGGGATGTGCCCGCAACCAGGGTACATGCCCTTGACCAGAATGGAACCTGGGACCCTTCAGTTCACAAGCTGCCACTCTATCCACTGAGCCATACTGGCTAGGGCAAGCAGATAGTCTTTTAAAGTGAAAGAGAAGAGAGAGAGAGAGAGATTATCTCAACCTCACAACTTTAAAACACCCCCACACATACATACACACACAGTCCTTCTGTCCTAAAGTCAGGGAAACAGTCTCTCCCCAATCTTGTCCTCTTAAACCATCTCCAAAGAGGTTCTCTTTTGCGAAGAATTCATGAGGCGTTCTCAGGAAGACAGAGTAATCACATTTAAGAAAGAAAACCTTACCCTAGCTGGTTTGGCTCAGTGGATAGAGAGTCGGCCTGCAGACTGAAGGGTCCCAGGTTTGATTCCAGTCAAGGGCATGTACCTTGGTTATGGGCACATCCCTGGTAGGGGGTGTGCAGGAAGCAGATGATTGATGTTACTCTCTCATCAATGTTTCTAACTCTCTATCCCTCTCCCTTCCTCTCTGTAAAAAATCAATAAAATATATTTTTTTTAAAAAAGAAAGAAAACCTTTATGAAGAGTCCAGAAGCTGCCTTGTGAGACACATTTTCCCAGCAAGAATACAAATTCCTAGGAAATAACTATAAATAGCTGTGTCTTGCTAACCTTTGTGCCTCAAATGACAGAGTATGAAGGGCAATTTTTCTTCAGTCTAGCTCATTCTACTTTCCCAAAGGATAGTCCTAGAGTTGAATTTCAATTCCAATTCCTATTCCATAGCAATTAGACCCTGAAAGCTGCAAGTCAAAGCTTTAATAGGGCAAAAGTAAGAGACAAATGGTGTTAATGAATTTCCCATGTGTTTGCTCACCGGTGGTTTGCCGGTATCACAGCAATCATAAGACATAGAACCCAGGTAGGAACGGAGTTGCTCAGTTTTTCTTTTATGATTATGAATATGTTCTAAAACTTTTTGTGGTGATAGTTGCACAACTTGGTGAATTTAATAAAACCATTAAATTTTGCACATTAAATGGATGAATTATGTTGTAGGTGAATTCTATCACAATAATAATACTGTTACATCCAAAACAAAGATGAATTCAAGATTATAAGACAAGTGGAGAGAGCACACATGCCCAAACTACTATTACCCTAGAATGGGGAGAATTTGAGTTGAAATAAAGATTAAATTAATAGTATAATTGGATAACAGTATAATTAGTAACCTATGAATTTGGAAAATTCATGAAAAATAGAACAAATGATGAAATAACATTACTAGGTGAAACTACAGCCAGAATTTTATACAGGAGAATACTGAAGGGAAAGTGACAGTTATTAAAGGGAGCATTCACCCTAGCCGGTTTGGCTCAGTGGGTAGAGCATCGGCCTGTGAACTGAAAGGTCCCACGTTTGATTCCATTAAATGCACATCCCTGGATTGTGGGCTCTATCCCCAATGGGGTACTTGCAGGAGGCAGCCGGTCCATGATTCTCTCTCATCATGGATATTTCTATCTCTCTCTCCCTCTTCCTTCCTCTCTGAAATCAATAAAAATATATTTTTTTTAAAAAGGGACATTCCAAGTTCTGAAGTGTTAGATTGGAGAACTCCATTTAAAAAACCTGTAAAATCCAATGAGCAAAATATGTGGAATCTAATTTAATGAACAAAATAGACTGATGAACAAAGTAGAAACAGTGGCATGCATACATAGAACAGGCTGACAACTGTCAGAGGGGTGGTGGGTTGAGTGGCTGGATGAAAGAAAGTAAAGGGATTAATAAATTACTAGTTCATAACAATAGAGTAGAAGCGTATATAAACATGCTTTTTCAAGGTATGGTTGTAACGCATATTGGTAGATAACAAAATATGAGTTAGAGAAGACTTTGTAAAAATAAGGTACTCTAAAATTTCTTAAATTGGCTTAGAAAGAAATATTTTGAGCACAGCCTTACGAATTTGCTTGGTCTTTACACTGTAGATTATGGGATTCATTACAGGAGGGATAAGTAGATAAACATTGGCAATGAGAGTGTGCACAAGGGGAGGGGCATGCTTCCCAAATCTATGCACCAGTGACAAGCTAATCATGGGGATGTAGAAAATGGCAACCGCACTTATGTGTGAGACACAGGTTCCAAATGCCTTTTTCCTTTCCTCTGGGGAGGCAATGCTGAGCACAGAGTGGATGATCAGGACGTAAGAGAGGAGGATCAAGACGGAGTCTAAGCCAGCAGTAGAGATAACAATGGACAGGCCAAAAGCACTGTTGATCTTGGTGTCCGTGCATGAAAGCTTCATCACATCTGGATGGAAACAATATGAATGGTGTAGAACATGACTGTGGCAGAAGGACAGACGCTTAAGGAGCAGAAGTAAAGGCACTAGAGCTGCTGTTCCCCTAATAACTACTGCAAAGCCCACTTTGATGATCCTTGAATTGGTTAAGATTGTGGCATATCTCAGTGGGTTACAAATGGCAATGAAGCGGTCAAAGGCCATCGCCAGGAGTACCGAGGACTCCATGAATGTGAAACCATGGATAAAGAACATTTGGCCAATGCAGGCATCGAAGCTGATTTCTCGAGCATTAAACCAGAAAATACCCAGAATGGTGACCAATGTGGAAAGGCACAGTCCTAGGTCCGTGCAGGATAGCATTGAGAGGAAATAGTACATGGGTTCATGGAGACTTGGCTCAGTAATGATGACAAACAAGATCATTCCATTCCCAGAGATAGCAATGGCATAGAGGCAACAGAATGGGATAGAGATCCAGGCATGGTAAGTTTCAAATCCAGGGATGCCCGTAAGGAAGAAAACTGCAGGGTGGAAGATGCTCTGATTGAAGGATGGCATGATGAGTGAAGGAAGTAGCTTTCCCTAGGGAAAGAAAGGCATATCCTGTAAAAATAAGGAAGAAAATTGTTGTCATTCTCTTCTATAAACTGCATAGTAGGATCACTATGAACCTAGTCTTGTTCTTCAGTAGAAGTGAAGTGCATACCCAGTTATTATCTTCTTAGAGTTAGAGTTAACCTAGGGAAAGAGACAGATCACTAAACTGTATGAAGATGCCTGGGTTTTAGCAAGACTCCCATATGTTATATCTAGGCTTCAGTATATTTCCATATAGAAATATGGAGGTTAGATAGATAATGGTAACATTTTCCAGTTTTACGTTCTATGTTCATGGGCAAATAGGCTAGTTCTGGACAATCATACAACAACACAAAAAACAATTCATCCTGCTTTTGTTTACTTATCATTTTCCAAGAAAAAAACCCTTAAGAGGATATTACAATTTATAAGTCCTTGGGTACCCAATGAAAACAAGATAGTAAAGATAATATTCAATGTTCAACAGAAAATTCAATCAGAAAAATACTTCTGATTAAACAAATACAAAACAACTATTGTTAAAAAAAAACTAAATATTGGGAAAGAACCAATTAAAATTATTCAAATAGACCACACTGAGTGATAGAAATGATGTTAAAGTGTTTAATGGGTAAGCTGTGAACCTGGTATTGTTTGAGGAAAATTCTCCCTGAAGACAGATGCCTAAAGGTAAGCTCAACAAGAACAATTAAACGCACTGGAAGCTCTCAAATACCAATTGGAGAAGTTATCTCAAAGGTTTCTTTTTGTTCCATTTTTGCCAAAGGGCATTGAAAATAGATTGGGGCAGGGACTTCTCTAAAAAGCCATCACAGCTTGAGGATATGAGCATGCATTCAGCCAGATCAAGAAATTAATAGGATCAAAGAAGTTCCTTATATTGATTCTTGAACTAAATTTTCAGACACCCTATTTTTATCTACAGAAGAAATGCTTGGTTTTTAAAGTCTATGTTCCTCTTTCAATCACTGATACATGCTTTCTCTCAACACATATGTATATATTTACCAAGTGGCAGTGTATATATCTACCAAGTGGCAGTGTATATATCTACCAAGTGACAGTGTATATATCTACCAAGTGGCAGTGTATATATCTACCAAGTGGCAGTGTGTACAATGGACAGAACTAGGATTTGACATGGAACTCCAAGAAGGTTCATACATGACTCTGAAAAGAAAATATTTGAGTGTAAGTTAACTTGGAGAGTCTCATTTCAACACCCCCTCCACCCCACACTCAATGAACAGGCAATAGCTTCAACTTGACAGAAAATAACTGGTTACAGGAGATATAACCAAGAAGATATTTCTCTGGGTATCTGAAGATATGTTCAATATAGAAAGCCTCTTGAGAACGCACTAAAAATTTAACGGTTGGAAAGCTTGACTTGAGACAATGCAAAAAATATATATAATTCACAGGTTTGAGGTGAGCACTTGGACATCAGTTGTAAGATAAGCCTCACTTTTTCATCTGTGACATACATGCAAGAACCTCAGTGACGGCCTCCTGATAACGTCTTGAGAGTTGTCCAACTGGTGTCTGGACTGAAGTCACAGGAGTGGCAAAAATACCTTGGAGTAATAAAATCTAAGGGAAAGGAGGTCTGAGGAAACAGCCCTGGGAAATAGCAGTACTTAAGAAAAGACGAAAGAAGTTATCTACTGTTAAGACTGCAGAGGCATATGCCCTAGCCTGTTTGGTTCAGTGGATAGAGCATCAGTAATTGGATTGATGAGTTCAGGGTTCGATTCCGGTCAAGGGCATATGCCCAAGTTGCTGTCTGGATCCCCAATAAGGGGCATGCAGGAGGCAGCCCATCAATGATTCTCTTTCATCATTGATGTTTCTATCTCTCTCTCCCTTTCCCATCCTCTCCGAAATTAATAAAAATAAAAATAATAACTTCAAAAAAAAAGATTGCAGAGACATAGCCTCTAAGGTGAAAATGACCCCCAGGAACACACAAGGACCTCACTAGTTTCTCCCAGACCTGTGACCTCAGAGCCAGAAAAAAACGTCTGGCACAATAGCATCTAAGAGTATGTGCTGAATAAAAAAAGGAATTGCATCTAATCACAGTTATAGACCCCAGACACTTACTAGCAGGCACATATTGTGATTCCTGATCTATGGCTCCCTCAAATTAGGCATAAAAGTCATATAAACAAATTGGCATATATTAAAAGAGGAGATGACAAACAGAATTCTTATTAATCTGATATTTATCCTTGATGCTAGGACTTTGCTCAAATTTAGACATGGTGATAAAAACAGTTTTTTTCTAGGTAAAGTATTTAGAACCTTTAAAACATACCTTCTTTATTTTAAGGATGAGGAAGCAGGTTTTCAAGTTAAGGCTCTTTTTATTATAGCAAATAAATTAAGAGACCCAAGTGGATTAGCTAAGTGTCCAAGCCAGCCTTTATTTTATTTTATTTTTTTCAGAGAGGAAAGGAGAGAGAGATAGAAACATCAATGATGAGAGAGAATCATTGATCAACTTCCTCTGACACATCCCTACTGGCCCGCAAACCAGGCATGTGCCCTTGACTGGAATCAAACCCGGGACCCTCCAGTCCACAGGCCAACGCTCTATCCATTGCAGCAAACCAGCTAGGGCATAGCTAGCCTTCTTTTTAAAAGCAATGCTAATAATGTATCAAATAACTCCCTAAGTACCCAACAATTTTCTTTATTATATCTCTTTTTCAGAATCCTTCTTTCCACAACTCTGCATGATCCTCCTGGAATCTCTTTTCAGTTCAACTTATATAATCAAAGCAGCATAGAAGGACTATTCCAAAGCAAGGATCTCTATTAGTGAGGCTTCTGGGCAGGAAAAACTTTTTGTTTGTTTGTTTGTTTGTTTGTTTGTTTGTTTTTAATTCTATGATTTTAAAACCACCCTTGAGTATGTTTTTTCATGAAAACTGTTGAGCAAATATTAAATAACTATTCTTGGAAAGGTATATTTTAATGCTTTATTCTTTCCTGAGGAGAATTCTTTCAGGGTTATGACCTAAATATCCTTATAGCCAGATCACCAAGAATGTATAAATAGATTGCCCCAACCACAAAACTTCATATCAATCACTACCATAGCAACATGCATTGGGTATTGTTGGCTACTTTTTACAGATGAGAAAACTAAGGCTCAGATTAGAAAACCAAGGCTCAGAAGATTCATGTTCCTTTCTTCTCTCTGACTTCAAACCACATGTTTTGCCACTCTTTCTTTTAAAAGAACGTCAACTTTTTTTAAAAAAATATGGAATGAACATATATGTTCACAACTTCAAGACTGCAGTCTATATTTTAATGTCTATTTTGAACAATATAAAAATTATTTTTAAATGCTGTAATACATGAATACATATAATATGTAAATGTGTTGAATATATACTACTGAGGTTACCGATTTTCTCTAAACTATTGTTTTTATAGGCTATCCAAAAATTATACAGTCCTGATGTATTCAGAAAAGACTTGGATAAACTAAAATACTGACCTCATGCAAAGAAGAATTCTTGGGTCTGGAAAGGGAGGTCACTTGATCCTAGCCCCTGCTCTTTGAAAAGTCATCTCAAACAGTAGCACAGAACCTTTTTAAAGCCAGATGGAAAGGTGTTAAGGCTGGGGAAACAGTCTCTCATCAGTCCTACCCCATCTCCAGAGATATTCTTTTTTGCAGAAGAACCGAAGGACTTCTCAGGAATGGAGAGTGATCAGATTTGAGAAACAGAGCTTTTATAAAGAGCTCAGAAGCTGTCTGGTGAGAGGCCTTTGCCCAGCAGAAACACAAATTCCTTGGAGAAAACTCAATACCGCTGTGCCCCGCTAATTCTTTGTGCCCCGAACAACAGATATAAAGGGCAACTTCTTTTCATTCTAGCTTCACTTGTATTTCCCTAAAGGAGACTCCTGGAGATAAACTACGATTTCAGTTCTCATTCAAGAGCAATTTGACCTCTGAACAGCTATCAATCAAAGCTTTGCATAGTGTAAAAGTAAGAGATAAGTGTTGTTAATGGATCTCCCATGAGTTCACTCCCCATTCATTTGCCAGGGCACAGTAATCACAAGACACCCTATATGGGAAGGAGCTGCTGAGTAACTACATTCATTGACACTAGTGCAACTACGTGTTTCAGAGCCCAAGACCTTTTCTGTGCATTATGAATATCTTGGGGGTTGTTACTAACTTGTGCACAGGCATAGGAAATGGCAAGCATATAAAAACATGCTCCACAATATGTGTCATTAGGAAGATGCAAATTAAAAAAACAATGAGATAACACCACACACATGGCCAAAATCCAGAACACTTGACAGCACTAAATGGGGGACATCTGAACATGGCACGCTCGGCTCACCTCTGAGCCTTGTCTCATCCTGTTCTCCATGGCAATACTTAGGTGTTTATTGATTCCTCAAATTCTGCCTCAAATGTAACTCAAAAGATATTTTATTGTTATAAAATTTACATTTATATTACAATGAAAATAGCTTTTTCCAGCCCTACCTGGTTTGACTCTGGATAGAGCGTTGGCCAGTGGGTTGAAGGGTCCCGGTTTCGATTGTGGTCAAGGACACATGCCCAGGTTGCGGGCTCAATCCCCAGTAATGGAGTAATGGAGGCAGTAATGGAGACAGCCAATCAATGATTCTCTCTCATCATTGATGATTCTAACTCTCTCTCCCTCTCCTTTCCTCTCTGAAATCAATAAAAATGTATTTTTAAAAATAGTTTTTTTCCTAAGTTTTTTTTTATTTCAAAATCAAAGATACTAATTAAGCAGGATATTGTGTGTGTTTTTTAATTTCACTAAGTTTTGCTTTGCTTTTGTGTTTGTTTTCAGTTGCCTTGCTGTGCAATTTCTGAATATAGTGGTCAGTCTGCCTGTGGGATGAAACACCACAACTGCTCATTGCACTTAAAACATTTTCTTAACCTTTTATCCTCTCTTCGCACTGCCCTCTACTCTCCTGCCTTCCTTCCTAGCTCCCCTGGAAATAGTTTCTTCACACCCTTTTTTATGTAATAGATCTTTGCAAAGCAATGTAATTCTTGGCACAGCTTTTTATGCCAAGAAGTACATTTAACTAGTTATTATTATTTCCTCAGATCTCCTTTTAGCATACATATTTGATTAGCCTCCCTTGAACATATGAGGCTAGGTTGTCCCAAACTTATGTGATCTACATGCATTCTCAAACATGATTGTTACATGAGTCCCTTAGCTGTCTTGCAAAAATGCAAAGTATGATTTAGTACATTTAATATTTTTCATTTCTAACAAGCTTTCAGGTGATATCTATACTATTGTTCTTTCAGTAGCAAAGATCTCTATATTTGGAGTAACTATGATACTGTATTGTAATTTCTCATGTACTTAACTATGTCCTCCACTAGACTTAGTAATATCTGGGGCAATGTCATTTGTATTCACTGTTGCACTCTCAGATCTTGTTTAAAAACAGATATATAGATTTTATACAATATTTTTATAATAATGAATGGAGAATGTTAGTGGAAGCATATACAAGACATGTTAAAAGCAGAGAGGAATGGTATAAATAGGAATAATCAGAGTAGCCAGAAGTTGAATGAGAGGTAAGAATGAGCTTCTTTTCCTTATCCACTAAAATTGAATGGTTGGTGTTGGCCAAATCAACAGGGTAGAAGAACTGCTAGTAAGTTAGCATCACTAGAGCCAGGAAAAGATGAAAATGAGACTTTTACCAGACCATGGAGGGTCAGTAAAGATTATAGAACCCAGGTATTTTTTGTAAATAGTGGCATGAACAGAATAACCACTGATGTAGCAACCATTTCTTGTTATTATTGTTTGCTTGCTTTTGGTTTATTTCTACAATTTGAATACATAAGCCTCAGGCCACTTACTCCTATCTCATCCTCTGTTTCCTTCAGAACTTGCACTATTTATTGCCTTATAAGACTCACAGCCCAGGCTTCTGCTTTTCTGTTTCCTGCTTTAGCATGACCATCCACATCAGCTGCTACATGCATAAATTTTAAAGGTTTTATAACTGAATTTCTGTGTCACTGAGAATTTTTGTTACCTGTAGTTTTGACTACCACTGTGAATAATGCTGCAATCAATGTTTTTCTCTGTAAAACATGGCCTGAGTCTCTGATATTTTGCTTTGGATAAATTGCTAGAAATAGAATATTATGGGATTTGTTGAGGCAATAATATACTGGAAAATCCACTTCCAGAAAGTTCATATAAATATCATAAAACAGTGCTTAGTCCACCATAACACAGAAATACTGTACATTGTAGGACAGAAAAAAGGCCTCTTTTTTTCTTTGCTGTGACCTTCCACAAATTATGAAGCACTTGGTAGTTAGATGTGAAGATTGCTGGTTCCCCTGATTCAAGCTGACCCTCTATTCAAACAGGGGGAGGAGATAAGACTATACTCTCAAGGTTGCATTCTTGCACCCCCCTCCTCCCTGATGCTTTAACAGCTCAGGGATAATTCACAACAAGGAGCCTCTAGTTAGTAGAATGTTCCCCTCCCTCCCTTTCAGACAAACCTCTTTTGAACTCTCCATAACTTTTGTTCTAAGCTTGTTTTAAAGGCTTGGGAAAAATACTGATAAGACACCTCCTTAGGACATCTGCTGGAGTGTCTCTTGGAATGCAAACATACTGTAACTTTTTAAGACAGCACTCCCTTCCTCCCCATTAGCTCAACTTTAACACAATTCCCCTTCTTTCCTTGTCTCCTAGCAATAGTAACCACTGGCTCTATAAACAGTGCAAGCTACTCTTTCTTCCCTGCTCTGAATTGACTAACAAAACACAGGCCTTTTTTTTTTCCCTTAAAAAGTAAAATAAATTTCCTTTCTGCATCGCTTCTTTTGGTTGTGAATTCTTTCAAGCCCACATCATTAGCCAAACCCTAATATGTATTATGTTTTAAAAAAAATACTTGTTGATTTTATAAGCAAGAATATTTCACTATTGACTTTAATAAAATGTTGACACTCAATAGATAATATTTACTGCAAGTCCCTATGGCACAGTTTTCTTATTTCTATTTCTGCACTTCCTGTTTGGATTAACAAGTTTGGAAAACATTAATTTGAAGGTGAATGACGTCACAGACTGTGGTATGTCTCCTGTGGTGGACAGTATTGATATTGACAACTGCATATTCCTATTGCTATGTGATTTCATTGAAGGACACTTTGCTCAGACTTTTAGAAGATTGAATCAAATTACCAGTGACTCTTCTGCGGGGCTGTGGGAGAGTAAGGCAGTGAGAAGATCCATATTTTGAAAGTAGTGTGCCAGTGTGTGTCAGTGCTATACCAGTATGCATACCAGTTCCAAGAGCTTGCACCAAGCTCTGGCAAGGGATGTATGTAATAATCCTGTAGTAACTATTGCTCTGAGAAAAAAGTCACATTCTTTCAGCCAAAGTAAAAATACATGTAATCATTCCCAGTCATTTCTGAAACTAATGGGAAATCAGTCACTGCCCTAGAATTTGCCCAACCTGGTAGAGAAAACATTTTCAAAGGTCTCAAGGAGTTCATTGCAAGGAGACACAAGAGAACAAAACTTCATGTGTCAAATATGAGCTTACACAAGTGACAATGTATTAGCAAGCATGTGTGCTGTAGGGTTTAGAATGATTTGAACAGGAATTAGTGTTAGAAGGAGGATGTGAAGATTCTCTAAGGAATGAGTTTTAAAACTGAAAAAGTCTCCAAATAGCCCAAGATTTGGATACTCTTTATGCCACTTATTAACTGAGAGACTTAAATAATTACTTAAATCCTTAAATCCTTGGAACAGCATAAGTCAAAGTACTAATGGATTCTTCTACCAACTTATTATCTTTCAGTTGCGTGGGTCAAAAGTCTGAAATGAGTCTTACTGAGCTAAAATTAAAGCATCAGCAGGACTGCATTCCTTTCCAAAAGGTCTGGGAGAGAATACAATTCTGTTTTCTCCTTTTACAGGCTTCCCGCATTGCTTGACTCATGATCTCTTCTGTCATCTTCAAAGCCAACAACAGTGAATCAAGCTCTTCTCATGCTGTCATTTTTCTAGTTCTCTACTTTTAAGGATTCATTTGCTTAGATTAGACCCACCCAGAAAATCCAGGAAGATATCCCCATCTCAAGATCTTCAACTTGAATCATTTTGCAAAGTTCCTTTTGCATGTAAAGGTAACATATTCACAGGTTCCAAGCACTAGGATGTGGACTAGGATGAGTCATTATTTTTCCTGCCATAAACATCTGACATAATAGATCGGACATAGAATGCATAATAAGATATTGTTTTGTTGTTACTGTTCTTGTTGCATTATAAAGAACAAAATTTCAGGCCAAGACATTTTCCATGGTGAAACAGATTGGGTGGTGGGGAGAGATAAGAATGGAAACCGGAAGAATGGATAAGAAACTGCTAAAATTATCCAAGTGGGAGATACTTGTGATTTGGATAGGGGAAACATTTTTGCAGGTGATGAAGCATGATTAAATTCTGGTTATGTTTTCAAAGATATTGGAAGGATTTGGGGGTTTTTATACAGAGTGCAGGAGGCAGAAATCAAGGATGACTCCAATACTTATATGCTCAAGAGTGGTCCAAAAATTGTGGGAATATCTGAGGTTCTAAGGTGGCCATAAATCTACATCAATCTATGGGAACTGTTTACTAAAGACTAAAGAGAGAAACAGTCACCTCACATCAGATGACATTGCTGGCCAGATCCTTCTACCCAAATTCCATGATATGAGATGCTCAAAATTTGAATAGATGGGAAATATCTCAAATTATTGTGATTAGTTTTCTTCTACTTAGTGGGCTGGGATTTCAAAATGGAAAATAGCTTGAATTATAAAAAAGTAAAAACTTTACTTCTGTACACCTAATTTGTGGACTGAGATTTTTACCTACTATATTCATCAAGCACTTGATTCATGCCTCAAAGATTACTTTATTATTGGTTATCAGTACTGATAATCATTGGTTAACTTGTTTGTTTTCTACACTAAACTGGGAGATCCTGGGCAGTAAAAACTATGTTGTATTCTTTTTATAAAAATCCTATTACTTAGTATTAGCATGATGTTTGGAATATAGGAAACCTTATGGAAATATTTACTAGACACTTGTATGGATAAATTAATTATATCAAGTCAGAAAATGTTTTTTAAAACGTAATACCTGAGAAGTTTTGGCCAATGACATGGGCTTGAAAGAATTCATATCTAAGAGAAGAGATGCAGAGAGGAAATTTACTTTACTTTCTAAGGGGAAAAAAAGGGCCTGTGTATTACTAATCAATACAGGGCAAGGAAGAAAGAGTAGCTTGCACTTTTTAAAGAACTGGTGGTTGCTATTGCTAGGAGACAAGGAAGGAAGGAGGACTGTGTTGAAGTTGAGCTAATGGGGAGGAAGGTAGGGTTGTCTTAAAAAGTTACAGTATGTATGCATTCCAAGAGACAGTCCAGCAGATGTCCTAAAGAGGTGTCTTATCAGTATTTTTCCCAAGCCTTTAAAACAAGCTTAGAACAAAAGTTATGAAGCGTTCAAAAGAGGCTTGTTTGAAAGGGAAGAGGGAGGGAACATTCTACTAACTAGAGGCTCCTTGTTGTGAATTATCCCTGAGCTGTTAAAGCATCAGGGAGGAGGGGGGGTGCAAGAATGCAACCTTGAGAGTATAGTCTTATCTCCTCTCCCTGTTTGAATAGAGGGTCAGCTTGAATCAGGGGAACCAGCAATCTTCACATCTAACTACCAAGTGCTTCATAATTTGTGGAAGGCTATAGCAAAGAAAAAAAGAGGATTTTTTACTGTCCTACAATGTACAGTGTTTTCGTGTTATGGTGAACTAAGCACTGCTTATGGTATTTGTATGAACTTTCTGGAAGTGGATTTTCCAGTATATTATTGCCTCAACAAGCCCATAATATTCTATTTCTAGCAATTCATCCAAAGCAAAATATCAGAGACTCAGGCCATGTTTTATAGAAAGGAACATTGATTGCAGCATTATTCACAGTAGTCAAAACTACAGATAACAAAATTTTTCAGTGACACAGAAATAAAGGATTTACACAATCTTTACAATTCATGCATGTAGCAGCTGATATGCATGCTACATATACCTGTTAGAATGTTTAGAAAAACCACCTTATATTTCATGAGGTGGAGGGGGGTGCAAGAATGCAACCTTGAGAGCCTCTAGTTAGTAGAATGTTCCCTCCCGCTTCCCTTTCAGACAAGCCTCTTTTGAACTCTTCATAACTTTTGTTCTAAGCTTGGAGACTGCTGGGGAAAGGAACTTAAATTCCTCTATGAATGTATCTAACGTGACAGAAATATAAGGTGGTTTTTCTAAACATTCTAACAGGAATATGTAGCATGCATATCAGCTGCTACATGCAGGAAACAGGAAACAGAAAAGCAGAATTCAGGGCTGAGAGACTTACAAGGCAATAAATAGTATAAAGAAACGATGCTAAGAAGCACAGGTAGGTTAACGAAACATAACTGCTGTGAATAGCAATTGATGCTATGGAGTAAAGTCTGATTTACATTTACAAAGGGTGATGCCTTTTCACAATCTGGTATAAAATTTCATTTTTAAAAAGCCTCCTCAGAGTGGCTGTTAATGGGTATGGGTTTCTTGTTGGAGTGATGATTTTTTTTTTAAAATTAGACTATGATAATGGTTATTGCACAAGTCTGTAAATTTACAGACCTATTGAATTGTACTTATAAATGGGTGAATTGGGTGGTATATGAATTATATCTAAAACTATTTTTAAGCCCTTTCATAAAAGAGCACGAGGACAGAAAAAATTATATCAGCCTATGAAGCACAGAGCCACAATAAGTATTTGCATAATAGAACAGATATAAAAAGACATTTGGGGTGGGGGGGAGTCTTCTGGGAACCTCCAGACACTGGAGACTCAGTGAGTTACACCACCACCAGGAACTGGTCTCTCAGCTCTGTAACTGTCTGCAGCCAAGCTGGGACAAGTCTTCTCATAAGCTCGGATCTCTCCTGGAATCTAAAGCCTCCTCAGCCTTCTAAGTCAGCCAAGAGAACTGGCTCTGTAAGTAAACATTTTTTATTCAGTGAAAAAGCTTAATTCTGGATTAGCTGAGATGTCTTATCCATAGGGAAGAATTTCCTCACATTGTTTAAAGTTAGATTAGACAGTGAAGTGATGGACTGAGGGCATGGTAGAATTACAGAATTATGAATTATTAGGAAATCTGTAGTTTGTTCTGCCTGGTGTAGTTTGGTTAGCTGATTGTTTGTTAGTTATATGATCTAATCATTGTGCTAATATATTTATGGTGGTTACTGGTTTAGTGCTTGAGAAACCAAAAAGGTTTTCAGGGGCTTAAAACCTTATTTCTAACCCTGGCCAGTTGCTCAGTGGTTAGAGTGCCATGAGTTCAATTGCTGGTAAAGGAAACATACCTGTGTTGTGGGGGTGTGTGGGAAGCAACCAGTTGATGTATCTCTCTCACATTGATCTCTCTTTCTCTCTCTCTCTCCTTCCTTTCTCCCTTCCATTCTTTCAAAAAATCAGTGGAAAAATATCCTCAAGTGGGGATTTAAAAAAAGTTCTTTCTAAGCTCAATATTTCTTAATAAAAATGAAAAAACTGCCAATTCGAACACCTACTTCATGCCAGGCACTGCATTAGTATATTCTACCTTATAGACAAAGAAACTGGATCAAAAAAAGTTTATGTGGCTTGCAGGTGAAAATACTTCTGAAGAGCATGAGCCTTGGAATTTGGAAGAATTGGTTTTAGAATTCCAGCTCTGACATTCACTAGTTGTGTGGGACCCTGAATATGTTTCATAACCTCTCTGGTGCTCAGATGCTTTCTCAGAAAAGATAATTTAAAGTGAATTTATTAATACTTGCCTCATAGGAATTAAAAAGTAAGATTACAAAGTGCTCTGCACAGTAACATAACATTCAAGTAACAAGCTCCAATCACCGGTAACTATTGTTATGATTAATGTTTTTAACTAGTATTGCTGTACAAGGTCTCAAAACTAGTGTTTGAGAAAGGATCTGAACCCACGTCAGTCACACACATTGACAATGGCTTGGATAACAGTGGTAATGCCATATGGTCTAATTGAACAATTAAAGACATAAACATGAGATGCAGGTCACAACAGTGCAACAAGAAAAAAAGAGAGAATCATTGTGATCTAAGTGGACAGAAAAATTAGTTGAGAGACTAGCTCATTTCTTACAAAAGAAAATGGAGGTTGTGCATGGATCGAAGTGCATGGATTGAACAGATCTGAGGGTAATTGCAGTGCAAAAGAGGAGCCTGGGACCAGCCCTAGCTGGTTTTGCTCAGTAGATAAAGCATTGGCCTGAGGACTAAAGGGTCTCAGGTTCAATTTCAGCCAAGTGCTCGTGCCTGGGTTGCTGGCTCAATCCCCAGTAGAGGGTGTGCAGGAGGCAACCAATCAATGGCTCTCTCTTATCATTGATGTTTCTATCTGAATATCCTTCTCCCTTCCACTCTAAAATCAATGTAAAAAAAATTTTTTTTCAAAGAGTAGCGTGGGGGAACTTTAGCGCCTCTTCCTAATAGTATCCATTAGTCCTCCTTTATTCTTTGACTAGAGGCTCAGTGCATGAAATTCGTGCATGGGGGGGGCGGGTCCCTCAGCCCAGCCTGCACCCTCTTGCAATCCGGGACTGCTGGCTCCTAACCTCTCACCTGCCTGATTGCCTCTAACCATCTCTGCCTGCCTGATTGCCCCTAACCACCTCTACCTGCCTGCCTGATCACCCCTAACTGCTCCCCTGCCAGCCTGGTTGCCCCTAATCACCTCTGCCTCAGCCCAGCACCCAGGAACTGGGCTTCACTCCCTCTGGCTGGCTGCAGACACCTGGGACCTGGGCCACAGATGCCTGGGACTAGGGGCAGCTTTGCCTGGGTTAGTTGCAGCTAAAAGCATCCAAGACCAGGCTTCCCTTCCTCTGACTGGCCACAAGAACTGGACCTGGGCCAGTTTTGTCAGGAAGTATGTCTGGAAGGTTGTCCAAAAGACATCTGGTCTAATTAGCATATTACCCTTTTATTAGTATAGATATGAACAGTTACATTCTTTCAGTGTGAGAAAATGCAATGAAATACAGCTTCAAGTACCCACTACCAATTATATTGCTATCCCTTAGTCTTCATATGTAGACCACCAGATGCTCTCATTTTTGACATTTCAAAAGTAGAATCAATAATAATTTAATTAATATTTGCAAGTAAGGGATGAGAGAAGGGAGAAGAATGTGTGTATATATTTGTGTGTGGGAGGGAGGTAATGCTAATTAGATGATTTGCTAGAATTTGATGTCATTTTGTAATAAATAAAGCATAGAAGAAAGAGTGAATTGGAATGGGGGAAGGAATACCCTGGTTTGGGCTCATATTGAGGTGAGTTATCTGAGAGAATATGGTTAAAGATGTCCCTCAAGATGTGATAAAATTTTACTCACTGGCACTAAACAGAGAACTTTGATTTATTCTCCAAATTAATTCCAGTCATTTTCCTAAATTGTTGATGTGACCTCCTCACTCTCGTTCCAAAATTTGTTACTGCCTTCAAGTTTAAAACCTTTGCCACAGCTTTAAAATTTCTATCAACTTTTGAAATATAGAACTTAGGAAAGACCACAATTAGACTTCAGATTTGCAAGTCATCTGGCTATAAATACTATTTAATACCATGGGAATAACTAAGATATCCCAAAGAGATTATAATAGCTGGGACAGCAAGAAAAAAAGAGAAACTTCTCAAAAAGAAACACACCAAAAAAAATCCCAGGTACTGTGGGTAAGTAAGTCATGTGAGCATCAACCCATGAACCAGGAGGTTGAGGTTTAATCCCCGGTCAGGGCACATGCCTGGGTTACAGGCTCAATCCCCAGTAGGGAGCCTGCTAGAAGCAGCCAATGAATGATTCTCTGTCATCATTGATGTTTCTATCTCTCTCTCTCCCTTCCTCTCTCTCTGAAATCAATAAAAACATTAAAAAGAAAAAAAAGCAGACTTCTTAAGGAATACCACAATTAAAAGAGTACAAAAATGTGGTTTGGTAAATGGGAGTAGGAGGGAGCCCAGAATAACTATCTTGAAGGTAATGAAGGAGAATTTCAAAGAGGAGGTGGGCAACATGGAAGAAATTTGAGGAGAGGGGGAGGGAAACAAATATAAAAATAAAATTTTAGATTTGCTGTTTAGAAAGTCAATTGATGGCATCAGTTGGAGAACTTTCTGTGGGTCATTGCAGAAAATTTTCAGATTGTTACTGAAGGTGAAGCAGATTGTGCAAAGAGCATTTTTTGTCATAAAATATATGGCAGGGAGTGGGGGAGAAGCAGGGTTTGTCTTACTGCCCTCACTAGCTAAGCACAATGGCCAATGATGAGATATAGTCAATATATCTTGGTAAATTGGGTGTGTGTTGAAAATATCTATAGAAAAGTGGTGGGGGGGAGTGTAAAACTTGAGTATTGTAGAATGCCAAATGAGAACCAATGTTGCAAAATAAGTTACTAAAGCGGAAAGGGATTTTGTTGGAGTTAAATCAGAAGAGATGAGAATGATTTGTTTATTTATTCATAAAATATTATAAAATGCCTGGCTCTTGATGCTCTGCAACTAAAATCTAAGCTCCTTATTCTTCCCTTGGAATGTAAGCGTTTCATGTCCTTGCCCCCACCCATTCCTTTAGCTTTGCATGTGAGGCTCCAGCAAACTAATTTTCTTGTATTTTATTATTTCACTCAGCCCCTGCTCATGTCTTTACGTCAAAACACTCTTTCCTGTTTTTCATTCTTGTGAACTCACGTCTGCTCATTAGAATTTTACACGGTTATATTTTATCTACTCTGTTAAGATTTCTTGGAACTGATAATTCTTGAACACACAGAGACATATTCTTACATACACACACTATCTGTCACCCCACACTATTTCAGTCTTACTGCTTAGAAGCATCTTATCTTTGTGCACTCTACAGGTATCCTCTGATATGTAACTAATACAGTGCCTGGCATGTAGTAGGTATTCAAAATTGGCACTTTTTCATTTCTTGTTTTCATAAGAATTACTGGGCTCTTATTAAAAACTAGTGGACCTGTGGATGAAATTCAGGTTCCCTCTGCCCAGCCTGCACCCTCTCCAATCAGGGACCCCTTCGGGGATGTCCAACTGCCAGTTTAGTCCTGATCCCTGTGGCACTGCAATCTGGGACTGCTAACTCCTGACTGCTCACCTGCCTGCCTGCCTGCGACTGCCCCTAACCTCTCTGCCTGCCTGCCTGATATCCCCTAACCTCTCTGCCTTCCTGCCTGATCACCCCTAACTGCCTCTGCTTGCCTGCCTGATCGCCCCTAACTGCTATCCCCTGCTGCCCTGATCTCACCCCCAACTGCCTCTGCCTGTCTGATCACTCCTAACTGCTCTCTCCTGCCGGCCTGATCTCACCCAAAACTGCCCTCTTCTGCTGGCCTGGTTGCCCCCAACTTCCTCCCCTGCTGGCCTGATCTCACCCAGTCTCTTTCTCTCTTTGTTTTTCTCAGAAGTCCTTCAGGCCTCACTGCCTCCCTGTCTCCCTCTTTCCCTTTCCTGGCTGGGAGGAGGAGAGGCCAGTGGGGGCCTCTCCACCCTCTGCCCACTCCCTTCCATTCAGACCTCTTCAGACCCAGTATGGTTTTTTTCCTCATTCTGAGAGAGGCTCCAAGAGCAAGGTGGGAGGAAGGGAAAGAAAGGGAGAAAAGGCTGTGAGCTTGTGGGCGCTGTGTGTGTCTGTGCGTGTGTGCAGTTGTGAGTGCCGGCCCTGTCTCCCCCGACCCTGTCTTCACTGCCACAAGTCCCCACCCACCAGAGCCTGCTGCGCATGCAGCCTAGGCATTAGGTCAAGGCTCCAGTCATTGTGGATGTGACAGACCCAGGTTTTTTATATATTAGGATAAGGTTTTCAGCTTTAAAAAGATGAGGTTCTGCTCAACTTATATGGCTCAGTAGTTGAGCATCAACTCGTGAACCAAAAGATGAGGTCCTGGCAAACTCTCTGCTTTTCTCAGACACCAAACCACTGTTGTTTTACTTGCTTCATATGCTTAATGCTGACACAATACAGTGTGTGCGCTCAGTTTGATATAGAAACAAACTAGTGTTTATGATGGATGATCAGGAGCTTGAGTGGAGTTACTGGCTATGAAACAGAATAAGGAATCCCCTGTGTTGGAGTCCAGCATGAATGAGGAGCAGGTGTAGGAAGGTGTAGAAGGATGAGGAAAAGGATTTGGATGAGTTCCCTTCTGCCAGACTCGGCACAGATCATTTCAACCTAAACCCTATGTTTTTCTTTTGATATCCAAGCCAGAAAAGGAAGGGAAGAAACTGATAAGAAGAATGCAAATGAACAAGGAAGAAATAGTTTGAATTAATGAAATAATGTAAGGGGAGCCATGAAGAAGTTGGGATGAATAAGAAATTTCAGATAGCAAAATTATTATTTTTTTAAAAAAAAAAACTGATCTCATAAAATTTCCTAAAACTCAGTGAGCAAAATTATAACTCAGTCATTGCATATTTTCATAATCACACCAACCAGGGCCAAAATTTCCTGATTTTCAATCTAATATTTCTTTAGGGAATCCTTGAGGTAGCACTTTATTTGGGTAAACTTGTGTGTCTTGGAAACTCGTAGGTTCCCCCAAAGAATAGTTACCATAATATTGGCTACTTCTCACTGATCAAGCCCTCTCCAGCCACACCCCTAAACTCTGCTCTCCTCAGACCTCCTCTCCCAATTTATAAAAACCCATACATCTAATTTGAATTTTTTACTCGATGAAAAAAGAAACAAGATGTTTTCCATATAGTTTTATCTTTTCCTTCAAAGCAAAACAATAACATTGTACTAGGTATCTCTTGAAAAAGTATATCTTAACCAAATGGAGAAAATCTGTCCTGGAGAACAACTAGTCTTCAGGAAGATTGAAGAATCAAATATGTCTGAACATGGCAGCACAGATGTCAAGTGAAAGCAAAGGCCTCTGTCCCTATCGTGATAGGTGTGTGCTCTAACACTCCATCTCTCACAAATGTGATGCCAGGTGCTGCATTCTAAGGGTCACTGCAAAGATTAGATACTGTAGACATACTGCACTGGTGCCTAAGCCATTTATTATCATTTAACGTGTGTTTCATATATTATAAATATTTCTCATCTTTTCTGGCTTCCCAAATCGTCCGAAGATTCTGTTTTCTATACTTACTAGGGGCCCGGTGCACAAAAATTTGTGCACTCGGGGTGGGGTCCTTCAGCCTGGCTTGTGCCCTCTCGCAGTCTGGGACCCCAGGGGGTGTCCACCTGCTGGCATGCCTGGCCAGCCTGGGTGAGGAGCTGAGGGTCGTTTTCAGGCTGGCCACAGCTCCCATTGACACAAAGTCCCAGTGAGGCTGGCTGGAATCAGATTTCTGGGGTTTATTTATCTTCTATAATTGAAACTTTGTTGCCTTGAGCAGAGGCCTAGGCAGGTAATGAAGCCTCCTGTTTGCTTCAGCCCCATGGCTTCTATAATTGAAACACTGTTGCCTTGAGCAGAGGCCCAGCCAGCCTAGGCAGGTAGTTTCCTCCATCGCTGGTGCAACGGAATCTTCCTGTTCCCTCTAGCTCCGTGGTTGCCAGCCGCCATCTTGGCTGAGTTAATTTGCAGAGTTGCTCTGATTGGCTGCTGTGTGTGGCTTAGCTGGTGGGCATGGCTAAGGTGTAACCGAGTGAGGATCAATTTGCATATTACTCTTTTATTAGATTGAATGGCTGATGTAATATTGCTGCTCTAAAGCCCCAATCTATTTTTCTCTTATGCCAACTATACAGGAAAATCAAACTGCTACCTCTTTATCACAAGTTAAACATTCCAAAAAGAATGAAATATGATCTGTCAGTCTTGGGTAAAATGTCTTTATTTAGTCCAGACACTTCTGACTAGAGGAATGAAAGAAAAGGTCACATAGTATAAACATAGCTATAAGCAAAGGGCCCCAGGGAAGAAAAATTATGGGCTGAGATAAATACAAAAAATAAAAAATACAAAAATTAAATCGTACCTACTACAGCAGCTGAAAACTTACAATTCTTTTATCAATTTAAATGAGCTATTCTTATTTATGTGGTATAGAGATATTCATCTTGGGTTTGTTTGGGGTTCAATAAATTATAGGTTTTGTTTTTAAATTATAGTTTAAATTAATTAATTGTAGCTTAGATTAATTTTTTAAATTTAGCTTTTTCATTGTTCCAGAATTTCACCTTGGAATTCTGTACTTAAAATTCAGCATGTCCAACTTCCAGAATACCACATCCTCTTCAATCATTTTCCTGCTGACTGGTGTTCCTGGGCTGGAAGCCTTCCACATCTGGATCTCCATTCCCTTCTGCTTTCTCTATATAACAGCCCTCTCAGGAAACAGCCTGATTCTCTTTGCCATTGTCACTCAGCCCAGCCTCCACGAACCCATGTATTATTTCCTCTCCATGCTGTCCACCACTGACCTCGGCTTGTCCATATCCACCCTAGTCACCATGTTGGGTATATTCTGGTTCAATGCCCGGAAGATCAGCTTTAATGCCTGCTTGTCACAGATGTTCTTTATTAAACTCTTCACTGTCATGGAATCCTCAGTGCTGTTGGCCATGGCCTTTGATCGTTTTGTAGCCATCTCTCATCCTCTCAAGTATACAACCATTTTAACTGACTCCAGAATAGCTCAAATTGGAGTAGCAATTGTCATCAGGGGGACACTTATGCTGACACCAATGGTAGCCCTTCTGAAAAGACTGTCGTACTGCCGCAGCCTCGTGCTACACCACTCCTACTGCTACCACCCCGATGTGATGAAGCTCTCCTGCACAGACACCAAGATCAACAGTGTGGTAGGGTTGACAGCCATGATCTCTACTGTTGGGGTGGACTCAATCCTCATCCTCTTTTCTTATGTTTTGATCATTAAGACTGTCCTTAGCATTGCATCCCCAGAAGAGAGAAAGAAAGCTTTCAGCACATGCATCTCCCATATTGGGGCTGTTTGTATTTTCTATGTTCCATTGATCAGTCTATCCTTTGTTCACAGATTTGGAAAACAGGCCCCACCATATGTACATACTATGATTGCTAACACCTACCTGCTGATCCCACCTGTGATGAACCCCATCATCTACAGTGTGAAGACCAAACAGATACGTAGAGCTGTGATAAAAATTCTCCATTCCAAAGAGATATAAATGCATAGAATTCTAGCCACTCTACATCAAGTCATGTTATTAAAAAATAGAAAGAGCACTCAGTAAAACTGAGCAAAAAATTACAGATTGCGTTATATGTAGAATATCAGCTAGCTTGACTCCTGTATTTTACAAATGTGGATACAGAGACATAAGAATGTGAGGGATGCCCGGCTGGTGTAGCTCAGTGGTTGATCATCGACTTATGAACTAGGAGGTTACGGTTTGATTTCCTATCAGGGCACATGCCTGGGTTGTGGGCTTGATCCCCAGTATGGGGCATGCAGGAGGCAGCCAATCAATGATTCTCTCTCATCATTGATGTGTCTATCTCTATCTCCCTCTCCTTTCCTCTCTAAAATGAGTAAAAATATGTTTGTTTGTTTTTAAATAGACTGAAAGGAACAAACAGCCTAAAGCCCTAAGTGTAGAATTCCTTCTCCCCATCACCTTTCATTCTAAACTATTGTTAATCTTGCCAACAATCCTTTTTACTTAATCCACTTCATAGGCGTTAGAATACCACATTATGAAAAAGATCACTCCTTTATGAAAATTAGGGAGTACTTTCTAACTGTAATAATAATTTTAACTAATACTTATTTCCTTTGACTAGTCATAGCTCTAGGTGTGTTTTTTACATATATTAAAACATTTTTATATCCAAACAACATTACAAGGTACTTACTTCTAATATCAATAAGAAAATACAAGCACACAATCTTAAGTAGCATGCTTAAACATCTGGTAAGTGACAAAATCATATTATATCCATGCAAACTGATTCCAGGCCCCTAACTCTTATTTTAATGCTGCCTGTACTAGATAGATAGATAGATAGATAGATAGATAGATAGATAGATAGATAGATATAAAACTAGAGGTCCAGTGCATAAAATTTGGGCACGGGGGAGGGAGGGGGTTATGTCAGCCTGGCCTGCACCCTCTCGCAGTCCAGGACCCCCTCGCTCCTTACCACCCATCTACTCGCTGCTCCTTTTTTTTTTTTTTTCTCCTTACCACTCGGCTCCTTGCTTCTTAGCGCTTCCACCAAGGCATGAGAGGCTCCCACCACCACCACTACACTCACCAACCATGAGCCCAGCTTCTGGCTGAGCAGCACTCCCCCTATGGGAGCACACTGACCATCAGAGGGCAGCTCCTGCATTGAGCATCTGCCCCCTGGTGGTCAGTGCGCATCATAGCGACTGATTGTTCTGATCGTTCTGCCATAACAGTCGCTTAGGCTTTTATTATATAGACTAGTGGCTGGGTGCACATATTCATGTACATTGAGAGGAAATCAGGAGCTCACATCTCCATGCCCAGGGAATTTCCACATCCTCATGAGTCACAGGGAAATCAAGTGGAGAGTCTATCCTCCTCCCCACAGCTTTCTGAAAAAATATTTCCAAATGTCCCTTCTGTGGCCAGGGTTACACCTTGCTAGCTGGGAGATCCTCATGGACACCCTGGGCCATGCTGGATTCTTTCCACTTCTCAGAGCTAGATAAGAGACACTCTGAGGTGAACAATGCAAAGTTGAAGATCTTGGGAGTGGGGGGGTGCTCTGTTGCCCATGCCCCCACCCTTCATATTCATCTCTCTTTGACTTTTACCCTGATTGTCAGTCGCCACCTTTTGGCCACTGTTATATTGCTCCCTTCTTTCTGTAGCATCAGGGCAATTGGTAAGGGATGAGATTTGATCTTGATGCCCAAGGCAGAGAGAGCTCCAGGAGCCGGCGGTGATATCAGGTTTGTCTTGGTTACTCCAAGTGTCTGTGCTTCAACTGCTTTTCAGAGATTGTAACTGAAGGCTTATGGAGTACAAGGGATGTAGCAGTGCACTAAGCAGCAGGTGACCAAGGAGGAGCCCAAGCCAGGGCCAGGTGCAGCACTGCTCCCACTCACCCCAGCCCTCCTGCACCTGCCGCCATCTCTGCCACCACCAACAACACTGCTCAGTAGGGCTGCTGCAGAGATGGGAGAGGTTTGTTTGGGGTTCAATAAATTATAGGTTTTTAAAGTCCCACCTCTGCAGCTGTGCTAACCAGCCAAGAGCCCGGCTCTGGCTGAGAGCGCTCCCGCTATGAGAGCACACTGACTACCAGGGACCAGCTCCTGCATTGAGCGTCTGCCTCCTGGTGGTCAGTGTGCATCAGAATGACTGGTCAATTGATCATTCCAGTCATTCAGTCGTAATGGTCACTTAAGCTTTTATATATATAGATTATATCTAATCTAATAAAAGAGTAATATGCTAATTGTGTCACTCTGCTACATCCCAAGCCATGCCAACCAGCCAATCAGAGTGACTATATGCAAATTAACTCAACCAAGATGGCGGCCAGCAGCCACAGAGCTAAAACAAACAGGAAATTTCATTGCCCCAGCGATGGAGGAAGCTGCCTGCCTAGGCCAGCTGTGGCTCAAAGCAACAAAGTTTCAATTATAGAAGCCACAGAGCTGGAGTAATCAGGAGGCTTAGTTGCCCTGCGATGGAGGAAGCTGCCTGCATAGGCAGGCTGTGGCCCCCACTCAAGGCAACAAAGTTTCAATTATAGAAGACAAATAAACCCCAGATACCTGCTTCCAGCCAGCCTCACTTGGGTCGCTAGGGGCCATGGCCAGCCTGCAAACAGCCATCAGCCCCTCACCCAGGATGGCCACACCCTCATGGGGTGAGGGTCCCCACTGGGAGGCTTGGCCAGCCTGAAAACAGCCCTCAGCCCCACCCAGGCTGGTCAGGGACCCCTACCCTGAAGGGAGTGTGGCCAGTCTGAAAATGGCCCTCAGCCCCTCACCCAGGCTGGCCAGGAACTCCAGAAGGACCCCCCTCACTGAAGGGGATTTTGTCAGTCTGAAAAGGGCCCTCAGCCCTTCACTCAGGCTGGCCAGAAACCCCAGCAGGACCTCCACCCTGATCCGGGACACCCTTCAAGGCAAACCAGCCGGCCCCCACCCATGCAACATGCCTCTATCCTATATAATAAAAGGGTAATTTGCAAATTGACCCTAACAGCAGAACCACTGGGAATGACTGGTCACTATGACATGACCACCAGAGGGCAGACGCTCAATGCAGGAGCTGCCCCTTGTGGTCACTGTATTCCCACAGTGGGAGCTCTGCTCAGACACAAGCCAAGGTGATGGCTGCCAGTACAGCAGTGGTGGTGGGAGCCTCTCCTGCCTCCTCAGCAGCGCTAAGGATATCGGACTGCAGCCTATGCCTGCTCCCCGCTGGCAAGTGAACATTCCCCTGAGCACTCCCAGGCTGCCAGAGGGATGTCTGACTGCCAGCTTAGGCCCGATCCTCCTGGGGGGATCGGACCTAAGCCAGCAGGTGGACATCCCCCGAGGGGTCCTAGACTGTGAGAGGTCACAGGCCAGGCTGAGGGACCCCCCAAGTGCACAAATCTTTGTGCACTGGCCTCTAGTATGTATATAATTGGTGTATATATGTATATCTATTTACATATATGTATATCTACTTACATAGATTTGTATAGTTACATATGTATATAATTATACAACTCTGTCCTCTAGAAATTTTCAGCCAAATTATGGAGGAAAAGCCCAAAACAAAATTTTTAAATCTCACAAATGTATTTCTGATGTTCTTTCCCAACTATATATATTCTAGAATATGTCTTAAACTTCCATCAACTTTCTGCCCTACCAGAAACTAAAAAGTGATTATAGATTGCAAATGAATTATAATTTGTGTTATTTATTTAGAAACTAGAGGCCCAGTGCATGAATTCATGCATGGGTGGGGTCCAGCCAGCCCAGCCCCAATCAGCAGTGTGGGTGGGGTCTGGCTGGCCCTGCCCACGAATGGGGCCAGGGGAGGGGCCATGAGAGGTTGGCCAGCCAGCCCAACCCCCAATTGGTGTGGGGGATGCCAATTGGAGGCCAGTGGCCTGGGGGAAGGGCCATGGGTGGTTGGCTGGCTGGTCCTGTTCCTGATCAGAGTGGGGGACTGATTGGGGGTGGAGATGGCTGGGGGGAGGGGCCATGGGCCAATTGGGGTGGTGGGGGCCAGCCAGGGGTAGGGGCTGTAGGCAGTTGGCTGGCTGGCCCTGCCCCTTATTGGAGTGGTGGGAGGGCCCATCTGGGGCGGGGCTTGCCAGGGGGAGGGGATGCAGGGGGTTGGCTGGCCAGGGGATTGGCTGGCCCCCTTATTGGAGTAAGGGGGGTGAGGGGAATCAGGGGCAGGGCTGGCTGGAGGGAGGGGCTGCAGGAGATGGGCTGGCCAGCCACCCTCCCTTGATCAGGATGGGAGAGGCCAATCAGGGGCAGGGTGGCCAGAGGGAGGGGCCACAGGAGGTTGGCCAGCCAGCCCCACCCCCTAATCAGGCCAATTTGCTGGCCGTAGTGGGCATCATAGTGACCAGTTGTTATGGTCATAACGGCATTCTATTCACTGGCTTTATATATAAATAGATGTTTTAATTTGTGGCGTATATTTTATGTAAGAGCTTAATCCACCAAGTTATTTTTCAACTTGGATATATCCATTAATTCTCAAATTTTAAAGCACATATTTCAATGTCACATTAGAATCATTCTGTGAAGGTGGGCCCTATATTTATTTTCAGACCTGTGTGTTTTTTCTTTGATGTATTTGAATTTTGGTCATCTTATTTGACTTTATGGTTTTCAATACCAACTATATCCTGACAAATCCCCAGTTAATATGTACACTCCAGATGCATATCCAACTGCCTATTATTAGTATTTCATTTGAATGTCTACTGGTAATAATCATGTTAGACTTGTCATGTCCAAAACTATGTACTCACATCAAGACAAAAACAAGCTCAACCACGATCTCCCAAAACTCAGAAACTCTGCCTTTGAATTTGCTGAGATAGAACTCTTGGAGTCATGGCACCTCTCTCTCTCATCCCACATCCAGTTTATCAAAAAATGCTGATGATGACTCTTTCTTCCAGGTATTTCAAGTATTGATATCTGGAATCCAACTACTTTCCACCACCTTTACTACTACCACCATGATCCAATCCATCATCATCTTGGACCTGAAATGTAACAGCCTCTTGATGGATCTTTCTTCATCCAGTTCTGCTTTACAATCTATACAAGACAAATCATGTCACTTCCTCTGTGCAACATGTTCCGGCGGTCTCCTCTCTTACCCAGGGAATATTCACAGTCATTATATGTTATATCTGACTACTCTCCATCATCTCAGCTGCTCCAACTACTCTCCCCTTTATACACTCTCCTACATCCACACTAGCCTCCAATATTTTCTTAAACTCATCAAACATGTTTCAACATCAGACTTCACACTTGCTGTTCTCTTTACCTGAAATATTCTTCCCCCAGGTACCCACATGATCTACTGTCTCACTTCATGCAGGTTTCTGCTGAAGTGTCATCTTATTACAGGGCTCTTGACATAAAAACAACAGCCACCTCTCCCTCAATTCCTGTCTGCATTCACTCTCTTCTCTACCCATCTTGTTTCTAGTTTCTAGCACTTTCATTCCTCAACATACTACATATCTGTTTAGTTCTTTTCTTGTTCCCCATTACAAGTAAGATCGCTGAGTATAAGGCCTTTCCTTCATTTATGGTGTCTTATAGACCCTGAAATAGGGTCTACCACATAATAAAAACAATAAAATCTCTGATGACCTAGCTCTATTTTCCTCTCAAGCCTTATTACTTCCCCAGTATGTGGTACTCCAGGCATTAAACAGCTTGCATTTCCTTAATCCTGATTGCTCTATCTCACTTCATTCCTTTGATAAGCTCTTACCTCCACCTGTGTCACCTTCACTCTCTTCATTCTCCTGACTTAAAAGTGACTTTCCTTCAGAGACCTTTTCCTGACTGCTCAAGTCTGGCTGATGTCCTTTCCAGGTGCTCCTACAGTACCTGTGCTTTTTTTCTCGTGCACAACTTCCCTCTTCAGAATCTACTGCAACCTACCCACTTCTATGCCCACTTCTCAAAACCAGGGACAATATTTTATTCACTGTTGGAAATTGGTGGAAAAGTTCAGATGATGTGGAATTACATCATCTGAATTACTGGGTGTTTATTTGTTTCTTTGTTTCAACACACCACATAAGATGGGGTATAGAGAGAGGAAGGGGAGAAAGAAAAAGTGACATAGACTAGAGAAGAAGGTTGGGGGTACTCAGAGTCTTACAAATAGGAAAGAGAAGAAGGAACTTCAGTCTCAAGATCCAGATGGCCAAGATGTTCACACTACTTCTCAGATGTCTCCCCAACCTCACCCACACACACTAACGTGGGAACAGCCCCACTGCCTAACAATTCGGGAAACTTAAAAGCTTTCATCCTTAGGGTGTGGGTAATAGGGACACATCAGGAATGGGTGGTTTGCAGAGGAAATGTTGTGTTCTGACTAAGGTGAATTGGAGACTTTCCCAAAGGCCAGTAGTTTAAGGAGAACAATAAAGGAAGACATGCCCTAACCAGTTTGGCTCAGTGGATGGAGCGTCGGCCTACAGACTGCAAGGTCCCAGGTTCGAGTCCGGTCAAGGGCATATACCTTGGTTGCGGACACATCCCCAGTTGGGGGTATGCAGGAGGCAGCTGATCAATGTTTCTCTCTCATCGATGTTTCTAACTCTCTATCCCTCTCCCTTCCTCTCTGTAAAAAATAATAAAATATATTTCAAAAAAAATAGCTGCATCTTAAAAAAATAAAAAATAAAGGAAGACACATGACCACTGTTGTAGCTACTGAACTCAGAGCCCAAGTGAAAACCCTTAAATGTCCTATAAGGGCCTATGTGACTCAACTCCACATCGCCTCTGTGATTTCATCCCCTTGCTATTCTGCCCCTTGTCTGTCTACACAGGCACACTCACTTCCTTGTTGTTCCAAACTATCAGATACACCCCCTTCTCAGGAACTTTATTTGTAGTTTCACTGTCTTCTTCCTGAAATAGCCTTTCTCAAATATCTCCATGGACACATCCCTCACTCCCTCCAGGCTTCTCCTCAAATGCTTCCATGATGGGAGCGCTTCCCTGGCAGCTTCACTTAAAATGTCTACTGCCCCTGATATTCATCTGTTCCCCCATTCCCTTTATTTTCCTCCTTAAACTATTGAACATGCTTTTGGTTTTTCATATTAGCTCCATGTACTGTCTGTCCCCTTCCATGAGGATGGGAGTTGGGGGTGGGGGCGGGGGAGGGTGTTTCTGGAGGGCTGTCTGTTTTTCTTTTTACACTGTAAGCCCTTGACAAATATTTGTTGAATATGAATGAATAAAGAGTCAGAAAAACTGGTTACCCAACTGATATTATCACTAATGAACCATGTGACATAATGCAAAGAGCTTTTATCTCATCTGATCTTTATCTGTAACACAGGTGCAATAAAGAGTGATTTCCATACATCAAGGTCTGTTTCAGCAACTGAAAGAAAAGACGGGAAAAGAAAAGCTGAAGAAGTGAATGCCCTTATTTGGAATGATAGGACTGCACATTTGGGGGCCTACCTTGGTTTTTTAAGAGACTATGAACTCTTAGAGCTCAAGGACGTCACTGGTAAATGCACACTGGCTGCTGTGTTTGGCAAAGTGGCTGATGAGGAAGAGCAGTGACTGTGGCTGACTGAGGGAGTCTGAGTTACCTGGAAGAGTGGAGACAGATTGGCGAGAGCCCTGTGTCTGTAAGTGTGGGATTGATGGCAGAGGCAGGGGCCCTTGTGATTTTCCCTCCCCCCAGACAGAAACAGTGGGAAGCCTATGGGAGTGGGACACAAAAGGACATGGAGATATTTTCCCTAACTGCCAAGCCCTTGGAGCCCCAGTCCATGCTCCCACAGCCTGTTCCCATGGGCCTCCTGGGCAGCATTATAAATAGGCTTGTGCCTAAAAGGGCAAGCCAGCTCCAGCTGTTTTCTCTGCACCGTTTTCAAGTGAGTGCATCCTCATCTGGGGTTAGGCAGCTCAAATCCTGCATCCTAAGAAACCTTGAAGACCCCACACACTGCCTCCTAGCAGGGCAGGGAAAGCCCTTGCATGCTACCTACACCTCCGTGGGCCAAGAAGGAATGTCTCAGAGCATTAGCAAGTGAGTATAAATGCAACAGCCACATTTGGACCCAAAGATAATCAGAAATTGGGTCTAGCCAGGGGTCACCTTAGGCAAAAGGCAAGGCAACCTGGGAGGGAGACATGAGGTCTTCTTGGGATAGGTAACTAGGGAAACAAGGTGATGGCCCAAAGTCTTAGACTGCTACCAGCAAAGCAGAAATGATGTCCTGCAGAGTGATGGGTCAGGACAGTAGCTGACTCTGTGGCCAACAGAGACCCTTCTATCTAAAGTGCTATTGCAGTGGGACGGGTAGGAAGAAATATGTTACTGTGCTCCTCTTGCTTACTTCCATGCCTAACCTTTTCTTCACCTGGGACCCATTTCTCTTGCACACAGAGGTCCAGTGATATGGCCTCCCTCCAAGGAAGTTACCTTAGCATTACCACATACTTATCAGCCTGATTTGTTTGGATTTCTGAATCTCCTTTCCCCAAGTTACCTATGTCAGATACATAGATGGTTGGATGAATGCAAGATATAAGCTCCTTTGATCTCACTGAGGGATGCAATTATCTGCCTCAAAAAAGAGCTTTTTATTCTCTGATGGCAGCGGGGGTCCAAAGTTGGGATCTGTGCTTGTCAAGGAGGGTAGTAGCTGTTGTGTCTTTGTACATGTTCTGAGGATGGAGAAGAGCAAAGCAGTCAGAGGTGTGGATTTGGTGATCTTTAATCCCTGGATTTGTTACTACTAATTTGTCTCCAATGGGGATAATACAAGTCAAATCTTTTCATTCTCATCTTATCATATTTATGTGAGACTGCTGGTTTCCAAACTCTCTCCACTAGGGCCAAATGGAAGAGCATCTCCCAGTTGCAGTTAAGGACTGAGGTTAGGAGTAAAGAAGAATCTTGGCGAGATGAACAGTTAACCTGAACATAATTGTTGAAGACTCCTGCAGAGTTTATTCCCAAGATTCAGAGGTTCTCATTGAAGCCGTTTCCTTGGCTCTTGAGATACAATTAGCTCTAAAAGCCAGGACTCTAGGGAGCCTAGCAGGGAAACCTTCAATGATGTCTGAGTACATGTGTTTAGGGCTGAGCACTGGGTTTCTAAAAGGGAAATGTCTGCCCTAATATGAATGTCATGTTAGCCAATGTTCCAGGTAACACAAAGCTCTAGGAATAGCTGAACTTGGCCCAAGTTCTTGGGGCAGTAAGATGGCTTTGTAGGCAGCTTTCACATGTGTAGGAACCCACCAGCAAGGAGAGAGAGAAGAGGCTTCACAGGGAACATGCCAAGCAGCTAAGATCTGCTGGAGGCTCCACACCCTGCCAGCACTTTTATCTCCAGAGAAGATGAAAGTGGGAGGAAGCTCCTGCCTTTCATTCAATGACCCCCCAGAAGATTTTCCTTTTTTTTTTCTTAATAGGTTGACTTTTGGCCTTTTTGCTTCGTATTCTTTTTCCTTTTTAATTTTTTAAAAAATACTATTGTGTTTCTTTCTCCACACACTGACCTTAGACCTGGGTACCTGGAATCCTGAAAAATTGTCAAGCAAAATAAAACAACAACAAAAAAAACCTTCCCTATCCTCAATATACCCTTTATTCCCTTCTCTGATTTCTAGCTATATTTCAAAACTGAACAGAAGGATCATCTTTTTTGGGAATGTGATTGTGCTTCTCCTCTTCCCATGCATTAAATGCACACCTTAAGCTAGCACTTTCCCAAACCCTAATAATTTGGTTACTTGTCCCTTTTTCACTCTAAGGAGGGCATCTGAAGGGCAAAAGGTATCTTTCACTTCTGTATCAACAGCATCTAACAAATAACCTTGTGCATAGTATGTCATGTAAGTCAATGTTTATGGAATGAATAAAAAATTAAAGGAAAGAAGGGAGGCAGGAGAGGAGAAGGAAGAGGAGGGGAGGGAAAGGGAGAATAAGGAAGGGAAGGGAATAAGAGGGGAAGGAAGGGGAAGGGGAGGAGAGGAGAGGAAAGGAGGACACAGCCATCTCTGGAAGGGGTTCCCAAAAGGGTATCTCTTAACACCTGTCTGAGAAAAGGACCACCCAGTGTCTAGACAATGAAGGTCTGGGCCAGGAGAAGGAGTCTAAGGGAACTTGAGAAGGATACATTTTGGGATGAGCATGTTCTTTCCAGGTTCCCTTTTAAAAATATAAATGGACCTTGAGAATAGTGACAGTACATGAATTTGAGCTGTCACATCTCTTTGGAAGGTGCTTCATAGCTTATGAAAGAGCCTTAAAGGCTTGGAAGAGGGAGGAGAGGATAAAGGAAAGTGAACTGAGATGCATCAGTCCCCAGGTTTCCAGGGCTGGCCTTTCTGATTGTGCTCCATCTCCTCCCAGGCTGCCAATGTGACCTGACCCTCTCCAGGGCCCCCTTCTCCGTGTCAGCTATGAGTTCCTGCAACTTCACACATGCCACCTTCGTGCTTATTGGTTTCCCCGGACTACAAGAAGGCCATTTCTGGATTGGCTTCCCACTACTTTCAATGTATGCCGCAGCAGTGTTTGCAAACTGCATCGTGGTCTTTATCATAAAGACGGAGCGCAGCCTGCATGCTCCCATGTACCTCTTTCTCTGCATGCTGGCAGCCATTGACCTGGCCTTGTCCACATCCACCATGCCCAAGATCCTCGCCCTCTTTTGGTTTGATTCCAAGGAAATTGCCTTTGATGCCTGCATTACCCAGATGTTCTTTATTCATGCTCTCTCAGCCACTGAGTCCACCATCCTGCTGGCCATGGCCTTTGACCGTTATATAGCCATCTGCCACCCATTGCGCCACGCTGCAGTGCTCAACAACACAGTAACAGCCCAAATTTGTGTGGTGGCCGTGGTCCGTGGATCCCTCTTCTTTATCCCACTACCTCTGCTCATCAAACGGCTGACCTTCTGCCACTCCAATGTGCTCTCACACTCCTATTGTGTACACCAGGATATGATGAAGTTGGCCCACACAGGCACATTGCCCAATGTGGTCTATGGTCTTACTGCCATTCTGCTGGTTATGGGTGTGGATGTCATGTTCATCTCCTTGTCCTATTTTCTGATTATACGGACAGTTCTACAACTGCCTTCCAAGGCAGAGCGGACCAAGGCCTTTGGAAACTGTGTGTCACACATCACTGTGGTATTGGCCTTCTATGTGCCTCTCATTGGCCTCTCAGTGGTACATCGCTTTGGAAACAGCCTTCATCCCATTGTGCATGTTCTCATGGGTGATGTCTACCTACTCCTGCCTCCTGTGATCAATCCCATTATCTATGCTGCCAAAACCAAACAGATCAGAATTAGAGTTCTAGCTATGTTCAAGATCAGCTGTAACAAGGACCTTCAGACTGTGTGAAGCAGGTGACCCTTACCACTCCACTTTCCCTTATTCTTAACAGCTTGATAATGACTTACTAATGCTAGCCTCTAAGCATATTAATGCTTTTCTCTGGTTTGATCTCCAAATTCTGTCTCAGCTCAGAATGAAATTTGGGGAGATATCGTAATTCTCTTCCATAGGTCAAAATGTTATTTATATCTTTACTATATAAAAAAATTTAAGTAGGAAATTCACCAAGGCTCCAATAAGTATTTAAAAAAAAAAACATAAAGAAGAGTGCCAAAAATACAATTGGCTTTGAAACAAGGGACAAATTATTCTGTCTGACTAGTAATCCAAGGTAGCATTTTTGTCTATTAAATTATCAATTTTTACTACTGAGAATTTACAATAAAAAAGGAGATTATGTTAAAACATAGAGTGTCCCAAAAAATGTATTCACACTTTAACAGCTGATAACTCACTTTTCACTCCTCTTCAGGTTTCATTGATTTGAAATAATGAATGAAGCCAGACTAGGTTTTGAAAAAAGAAACTTTATCCTAAAGTACCACTAGACAAAATATAAAGTTTATGTTATAAAACCAGTAATAGTTGATGAATTGAGGGCACACAAATACCTAACAAAATGATTCTTGATGTTTGTGATTCCATCGCTTCGTGTTATTAGCAGTGCCTGGACCAGAACGATAATCAGTTGGAAAACGGGCATTGACAAAAAAAAATATTCATTTCTGTAGATTCTTTTAAATTTCGAAATTAACTGTATCTTAATAAACACTGACTTTGTAATCATTCAAAGTGTGTATACATTTTTGGGACACCTGTATATTCTTGAACATCACAGCTGATGATATAACTGGCAGTATGAAACAAGAACTTTTTAAAAGTTGTATGCTTTACTGAAATCGCACTTTTGAAAATGCATCCTAACAAAATATCTATAAGTGCAGAAAATGGGTTTTTCAAAAGCAGATATTAATTACATCACTATTTACAGTAATAATATACCAGAAATCTCCTACCATAATATGTAAAAGTAAGGAAGAGCAAACTCAAGTACAGTCCATTTACCTAATGGAATATTATGTGGAATAATCCATATTAAAGAAATATTATATGGCCTTTAAAAACTCTGCTAAAAAACAAAACATGCTATAATTTAAAGAAAAACAATAGACATATGATTGAAACTAACTTGGAAAATAAACCATGCCTTGAAGGAAATGTGCTCAAATTATTAGTGACCTATTTTTGTTCCTACTTTCTAAATTTATTTATTATGGAGGTCTTGTTTAGCTGGCATGTATAACTTTTTAAATCGGGAAGTAAAACAGGTAACATATAAACCAGGGCTTATCACAGACCTCACAGTTCGCTTGCTATGCATTAAGCCCTAAATAATAATGTCAATGAACATATCTTGAGTGCTTACAGGCACCTTTTATCTGATCTTTACAACAACTTTATGAGGTAAGTATATTTTTGTCCCCTACTACAAGTGAGAGAAATGAGACTTACATTAACAAGATAACTCATATAGTTTGTGTGCACTATGCCAAGATTTGAAATTACATTTGATGATCAAATACAGTTACTTAAGTTCCATGTTATATTGCTTCCTGTTTAACATCTGCCATTTATTTCCTCAGCCTGTGCAAATTCTGTTTTCTCTCTGCTGTGTGCTTAATGAGATGAAAGACTGTGTTTTGAGAGTTAACCCTGCCCTTGCTGTGGGCAACAAATCCAGATTACTCTTCATGTTTGACAACCACCTTTCATATTCTCATCCTGCTTCTTTCCAGATTAGGGAGAATAATATTTTTGTCTATTTACCTCTTGTGCCTTGTCAACTGTGTCTCCCTTTTTTTTTTTTTTTTTTTTTTTTTTTTTTTTTTTTTTTTTTTTTTTTTTAGTGTATTTTGTATCTGTCAAACAGTTCGAGTGTTAAACTTAGCTATAAGATATAATAAAATTTTATTTTAAATTTTGCTAAGTGTTATGCCTATTGATTTTATTTTTATGGAATCCTATAAACTCCAGTTTGAAGATATAAGAGGTTTTCTAGTCTTCTTTCCTTCCACTGCAGAAATCCTGATAGGTACCATTTGTGTGGCTGTAAAGATGCTAATGCATCTTTTCTCAGGATCGGATGAGAAGCTGAAATCTGACTGCAACCCTTGGGCCTGTGTTTTCCCTCAGTAGCTTCACTGAACAAACCTTGGGTGGGGAACTTGGGTGGACAAACCATGGCGGAGACTCCAACCTGTAGGCTCTTGCTTAAGAGGAGGAAACTTCAGAGCATTCAACTGTGATTCTCTACTCAGAGCAGTAAGGTCATGCAGCCAATCAACACAGCCAGAACAGGACTCAGGGAAAGAGAGCTCCTGCTCCCAAATTCCTTACTGTGTCCCACCACGGTCCAACATATTCATATTCTATTTCTGTCTTTTCTACCCTTCCCACTGCCCTATAATTTTTATTTTTAAAAAGTTGTCTAAAGACTTGTATGCCAATATTCACAGCAGCACTATTTACAATAGTCAAAAGGTGGAAATAACCCAAGTGTTCATCAGCAGCTGAACAGATAAACAAAATGTGGTATATACATTTTATGGAATAGTGTTCATCCATAAAAAAAGAAACAAAATTCTGATGCATGCTACAAAATGGATGAATTCTGAGAACATTATGCTAAGTGAAATAAGCTAGACACGAAAGGACAAATATTGTATGACTCCACTTATGTAAGGTATAGAGAATCGGCAAATTCATAGAGACAGGAAGCTCGATAGAGGTTACCAGAGGCTGAAGGGAAGGGAGGATGAGGAGTTAAATGATAAAATATACCATTTAAAGGATAAATTTTATGTTATATGTTTTACGACAATATTTACCAAAGAAAGACTATAAACTATATCCTTATCAATGTTATGTCAAGAACATGATGAAATGATTGTATTTTGGGTATATTGGACTAAAGAAAATACATTACTTAAAGTTGTTTAATAAGTGGCCTAGAGAGGATGATATTTAATCCCCTCTACCGGGAGACATAGCCCTGGGATGGGATCTGGGAGTTCTCAGCTATTGTTTCTCTTCGGCCACTAGGTGAGTGACCTTGTCTAGTGGATGTAGTCCCTGAGCATTAAGAAGCTGTGAACAGTTCCAAAGGGCCTGTAAGGCTGAAACCCTTCAGGGACCCCCTCTCCGAAGCCACACCTGCTGTCCTCCCAAATATAGTACCAACTCAGTCTCCTCCTCCCTGACTCTACCACTTACGGCTCTTTCCAAAAACCAACCCTCTTCTCAAAGATTGGGTATCGTCCACCCCAGGGTATTCACAGGCTCTCTAAAAGGAAGCCCAGTCCAACAGAAAGAGCAGTCAGTTCTGTGACTTATGAAGTCAATTCGCCCTCTCTGAGGCTTGTTATCCTCATCTGTTTATTAGGGATGATAACGGTACCTACCCATCAGTGTTTTATGAGGATTGTGTACAATCATCCATGTAGAATACTTGGGATAGTATTTAGTACAAAGTATGTAGTCAATAAGTGTTCATTATTATTACTTCCATGGAGGAGGCAAGTAATAATCCCTGTCTGACAGGATATTGGAAGAATAGAAATATATGTTCTGATATGACAAGCAAGCCACACAGAATTTGTTTTTAAATCACTCATTGAGTCACCTTAGCCTGGGAGTGTGGAACTTAAAAACTGGCCTTTCCCCTCTCCCCGCCCTCCACCATCTCCCCCGCCCTCCCGCTGGCCCTGGTCTTACACACACCACACCAGTACCAGGTCTGAAGTTGGGGGATGGGGAAAAGGAAGGGAGTAGTATGGTGGATGAAAGAGGTGGGATTTAAATAGGATTGAAATGACTGATTTTATGCACTAGAGGATGAAGATCAACAGAAAGGTCATAGTTTTCAAAGCTGTTCCAGAAGAATGTCACTGTATTCTAGAAGATGACAAACTAAAATGGCGTATGGCCATTGTTTATTACTTGTTCACGTGAACCAGGGTTCTGAGCGAGTGTTTGCCTTCTGCTTCCCATTAATCAGGAAGAGCTTCCAGGAGGATACTCTCTGGGTGCTTGAGAGGTGAGTTAACTAGCAGAGGTGGTCCCAGGCAGGCAGCCGCTGCACTGCTATGAGAGAACTCTGGGTCTCAGGCAATCGCTCATCACAGTGAGTATATCTTTCCCAGCGAAAGAGTGTCTCCAGGGACTGAAGACCATAAAAACACTGTCCCGTTCCCAGCCATGTTTATGTTGGCCCGGTCGGTGAAGGGCACTAGTTTAGGTAGCCAAGTCCCCTTGAGAGTCAGAGTCTGAGTGAGGTTGCCCATAAGTAGAACAGTACATCCCCCAGTAATTTCATTGAAACTTCCATCTCAGTAGTACATCATTTATCCCAAACTGAATTACCAAAATAAGAGAGGTCTCCCCAGCCTTTTTTATAATTGAAGACAAGATTTAGTCTCTGTACATGTTTATGACCAGAGATTACCAGCACCACATTTTTGAGATTCTTTCCCACAATGATCACCACCAATTCTTTAGCTGGTGCCAAAAGTCATGCCCAGTAGTCATTTCTTTGATGTAATTCAATGTTAAATATTCAAAAATCATTTCAGTGTTCCAGGCCCTGTAAAAGGTGAAGAGAATCCAAAAGTAAAGAATAGAGGGTATTATAGTGATTATTGTGGACAAAAGGGACCCCGTGCTAACCTGACAAGCTCAGGGGAGGCCTGTATGGAGGTCTTGCAAACTCAGAGGCCTAAAGTAACCACAAAGGATGGTCTAAAATTAAACTTTAACTAAAAGCAGTTATGGTGGCTGGTTACATCCTAAGCCGGTATCTTCACTGACAAGGTCAACCTTTACCTTAGCTGAGCTTATCTGTCTTTTTGCATCTATAATAACATACCCTTGAAATGTCTGGGTAACTTGTAACTTCCCTTTTCTTGGACCCCAAATGTGTTGGGTGCCAGGACAGATAGCACAAATTCCTTCATTATCATGTTAATTGTTCCTGCACCCATCTAAGTATATGTCCATCGTTTTACTTTTTATCCAATCCCAGGGGTCTCCCCACTTTGCTTTCTCACCCCCTCTTTAGTCTATCACCAATGTATTTTATGTAACCCACCCACGTCCCTTTCCTTTGATTGCAATGTATAAATACAAATGTAACTCGTCATTCTCCATAGCATTACCTCAATTTCTTGAGGTTCTGCTTCCCAGCATATGTTGACAGTTTGGCTCAAATAAACTCACAAAAATTCTTTACAGGTTTTAATGGAGTTTTTTTTTTTTACATTAACAACGTCAAATAGAATCCAAAAGATAAGAGATAATAAGTGTTAGCAAGGGTATGGAGAAAAGAAAACCTTGTGTACTGTTGGTGAGAATGTCATTGGCGCAACCACTGTAGAAAATATGGAGGGTCCTCAAAAAAAAAACAAAAAAAAAACTCGTATGATCCAACAATCCCAGTTTTGTCTGGGTATATATCCAAAGGAACTGAAATCATTATCTCAAAGACATATCTATATTCCCATATTAAGTGCAGCATTATTCACAACAGCCCAGGTATTGGAAACCACTTAAGTGTATGTTGATAAACAAATGGATAAAGCAAATGTGATATATGTGTTATACAATAGCCTTAATAACAAAAAAGGAAATCCTGCCATTTATGACCAGATGAATGAATCTGAAAGACATCGTGTTAAGTGAAATACACCAAACAAAAAAAGACAAATACTGCATGTTATCACCTACATGTGGAATACGTCTCTGCCTCAGGTGAGTCCAACAGGCTTCCACTCCTCCTGTAGGAGCAGGATCTTCGTCACACATGGTCTAAGTGTAACTGGACAATCAATGGGTCAGGGCTGCCTGTCACTTCTTGAGCCAATTGAGCAGAGACAGGGTTGAACCATATATGAGCGCTTATTCCAATAATGCCAGCAGCATGGGAGAGCAGCAGGTCATCCACAAAATCTGCTCTTTTCCCCATCCCCCCATCATAAGTCAGCTGCTTATATCGAGTAGGAGGAAGATTACATGCGGAAGGAAACAAAAGGGATAAGAATGGGTATGCAAAATGGGCAGTTTACAGGCAATGTGGGCTGGGGGTTTGCAAAAACCTGCAGGTATGCATGGGACTGGGGGGTTTCAAAGGGCTGGCGACTCTGGTTTCTGCAACAAGGTTGTTAATATTTCGATGGTAACAGGCAGCTCCTGGATGTGGAGGATGGGTCGAATTTCCAGATGAGCTTCCAGGTCCCAGCCAGGTTGGAATGAGTTTTCTTTAACCAGAACAAAACAATTAGTTATAAGATAAAAAAATTCTAAGGATCTAATGTTTAATATGGTTATGAGAGTTAATAATTCAATATTGTATAATTGAAATTTGCTGAGAATAGAACTTAAATAGTCTCAGAAAATAAAGATAAAAATGTGAAATGATGAATATGTTATTGATTCGATGGTGGGAATCCTTTCACAATGTGTATGTATATAAAATCATCACATTGTACACTTTAAGTATATTACAACTTTATTTCTTACTTACACCTCAATACATGCATAAATTAACTCAAAATTGATCACTGACCTAAATGTTAAAAAATTTTTAACATGAGTGTAAATCTAAAACTTTTAGAAAAACATGGGAGAAAATCTTCAGGATCCAAAGCAAAGCTTTCTTAGTATTGACACCAAAAGCATAATTTATTTAAGAAAATTTTCATAACTTGAGCTTCATTATGATTAAAACCTGATACTTTATATCGAGATTCAATTAAGAGGATGAAAGGACAGCCTACAGAGTGGGCGAAGTTATGCACAAAATTTTCCTTAAGAGGGAAAAAGTAGACAAGCTGAAACCCAGTTCAGCTGGGAAAGTGCAATCAAAGTCGAAGAGAAGTCAAATGGATCCATAGAAAACAGCTCCAGGTCAATGACCTTAGTCCAAATTGATTTATGAAACAGCTGAGGCCACAGCTATTTTAGGAGGTGAAGAAAGAACAGAGACAGACCTTGTATGTGGTGAGAACTAGAACAAGAATTAGAACCCAGGTCTGACTGGCTCTGTAGTTCTGATGAGGAAAATAAGACTTTTTTTTTTTTTGGTGGCCTAGCAGCCTGACTCTGCACCTAGTTAATCAGTATCCCTAATCTTGTTAGCCTATAATCAAGTCATTGCCCCTTCCTTAATTATCTGGTCTTGCAAGAACTGTTTACCTAAATATTCACATTTTACAGAGGCCATAAACCATGAACCATACACAACCCCCAGAGGGGGTTAACGGGCACTGGTGCCAGGCCAGGCCTTTAGATGTGGTCTCACAGCCCCCATCATGGGGCTTTTTGCAAAGCCCGTGAAAGGTCTGGAAGTCTTATCCATATTTGGGGGACAAGTTTTCTCCATACTGGCTTGCTCCGGATTTGAAAACAGGCTCTCCCAAGTCATGGTACTAGTACATCTGGAAATAAATGGGTTTATCCTGAATCTCAGCGTACTCCAGTTCATGTTCTTTTCACTGTCCATATCCGCCCCCCCTCCCCCACTTGCACCTGCCTGATTCATTGGGCACAATCTTTGTCAGCCCAAGTCTGGAGCTATACGCCCAGAGTCCGGGAGTCTGTACCAGAATGAGAGCTGAGTTTTTAGAACAGTGTCTGTGGACCTTTCAGAAGTCTGCTCCCTCTCTACCTCCCCTAGGAAGCCTTTCCTGACTCCCTCAGCCTGGGATAGGCCAGCACTTTTAGGCTCCCAACACATCACTCTATATCCCTACCCACTGCAAAGACTGGGAACTCCTGTAGGACTCATCCTGAAGCCTCACCAGGAGTGTTGTTCTGGAAAGATTTCAAATGCAGATGGGCCTTATCAAAAGCTGATAATCTCTGAACATCATAATTTAAACCTCACGGGGTATTGTAGAGTCTATGACTCTATCTCTCCTTCGCACTTAGTGTTTACTTGCTCTTCACAATTCCCCTGATTCCAATGACTCCCCAACTTTTTTATTCCCCAGGAATCTGAGTGGAGAGTTTCCTCTGTGGCCCAAACCTCGCCTTCCCTGGAGACCTGGCACTGCTGCTAAGGCGTCTCTCTGCCCTGGAATAAAACAAGTCCTTTGCCACAAAGACATCCTGGACTTCTGCAGCGTGTGGAGTGACAGAGCAGCCTGGGAAACAGCCAGGGTGAGTAACTGGGGCCCCAACACACCTGCCTCTTCACTTCTCAGATGGGTGACTGCCAGGACCTTAGCCTCAGATGGAGAGATCAGTGGGCAGGTCTGGAAATAATGCAGAGAAGGAGAAAAATCAGTCTTGGACAATAAAAGAGACAGTGGTCTCATCCCTTGCTTGGAATAAAAAGGGCCTGAGGAGGCTGCCTAGCTCAGGGTCAGAGAGTTTCAGGTCAGAGTTGAACTGGAATCTCAGGCCACATTTCTGGGGAGAGATGTCCCCTACAGTCTCTCAAGAGAAGGAATGGAGGAGACAATGTGTCAAGTCCTCTTCCCATCTGGCATTATCATCAGGTTTTTTCATTTTGTTTATTTTTGTTGACACTATTACAGATGTCCTATTTCCACCCCCTTTGCCCACCTCTACCCCTCACTCACATCCCCCTTCCCTCTGGCCACCACCTCGCTGTTGTCTGTGTCTGTGTTATGCATATATGTTCTTTGGCTAATCCCTTCACCTTCCCCCTCCCATTGGACAGCTATCACTCTGTCCCTTGTATCCAGGCATCTGTTTCTATTTTGTTCATCATTTTATTTTGTTCATTAGATTCCAGATTATTTTTATACTCTAATATCAAAAAAATAGGTTGGTTAATCATTTTTTTATTTAGGAAACTTTTTCTCTCTTTCCTGAATAATTCTTTATTTCCAAGAGTATTTTCACATATCTGTAACTTCTTTTATCCCTTTGAGTTTTTACAAAATACATCTGCTCAAATTCTGCTAGCCTTCTTTGCTTGTTGCTCATCTTTGAATGGAGTGAGTTTCACCAGAGCTTCATATTTGCTCAAAATAGTCTCTGAGAGAGAAGGAATGGAGGATACAGAACTGATACTATGGGCAACTTATTTCCTTTTAAAGTCTTCTACCAGAATATTCATGATCCTCTGCTCTAGAAGCAATCCCTACACATCTAAATTAAAAGGAAAAATAAACGTCATTCCTACCTTTAGAGCAAGCCCATGACATTGGCTAAATATAGCATAACTGTACAACCCAGTGTTCAGACTAAAACTCTTTTTGCTCACAGACCTATTTTTGGTGGTGGTTAAAGAAATCTCTGCTAAAAGATATTTGGTGGTGATTTCTCATATGTTCTTTTATTAATCTATATGTGAAGAGATCAGTGTTTCACACTATGAAATGATACTTTTATAGTCAACAAATTAAAATATAGTTATTAACTAGCTTGCTTTCAGATGCAGTATTTTGTTATATTAAATACATTGGGGTAACACTGGTTAATAACATTAGATAAATTCCAGATGTATAACTTTATAATACAGTGTCAGTGTATTCTATTATACACTAACCATCCAAAGTCCTTCCATCATCCTACATTTGACCCATTTGACCCTCTTCATCCTCCCCACACCCCTCTTTCCCTCTGGTAACCATCATTCTATTGTCTGAATCTATCAATTTGTTTGCTTGTTATTTGTCCATTTGTTGCATTATGTTTTATATCCCACATATTGGGGGTGGGGAGAAGACAAGAATCATATGATAGCAGTATATTTTTAAATCTATACATTTCATATTTGGTATTGTGTGTGAACCCAGTCACCTAATATTAGAGTTGGCTTTTTCCCCAGTAAATTTGTCATGTCTCCTATGTTTCTGCCCAGTTTCAGATCACATCTTACTAGAGTTAATCTGTCCTCCAGAGATGCTTCATTCCCCATCTTATGTCAACATCTCCTTCTTCCAGCCAGCTTCTTTCATGATGATTGGCATCCCAGGGCAGGAGGTCAATCATGGCTGGATCTCCATCCCCTTCTCCTGCATGTACACTGTGGCCCTCACTGGAAACTGCCTCATCCTCCTGGCTGTGAGGAGGACTCCAAGCCTGCACCAGCCTATGTACTATTTCCTGTCCATGCTGGCCCTCACTGATGTGGGTCTCACCTTGTCCACAATGCCCACCACCCTGGCTGTGCTCTGGTTTGACTATCGTCTCATCGCCTTCAATGCCTGCCTGGTTCAGATGTTCTTCCTCCACTCCTTCTCTGTGGTGGAGTCCTCAGTGCTCCTGGCCATGTCATTTGACCGCTTTGTGGCCATCTCCAACCCCCTGCGCTATGCAGCTGTCCTCACAAACAATGTCATCATCAGAATTGGAATCTCCATTGTGGCTAGAGCCACTGTGTCCCTCTTCCCAGTACCCTTCTTACTGAAGCGACTGAACTTTTGCCCTGACAAGATGCTCCTGTCCCATTCATTCTGTTTCCATGCTGATGTCATGAAAAAGGCCTGTGCTGACATTACTGTGAACATTCTTTATGGGCTCTATGTAGTTCTGTCCACAGTGGGTGTAGACTCCCTGCTTATTGTACTATCTTATACTCTTATTCTTCATACAGTGATTGGTTTGGCTTCTCCCAAAGAGCGCATTCGGGCCCTCAACACTTGTGTTTCTCATATCTTAGCTGTTCTGGTTTTCTACATCCCAGTCATAGGTGTATCCATGATCCACCGCTTTGGAAAGCACCTGCCTCACCTTGTGCATGTTCTTATTGCCTATGTGTACTTGGTAGTGCCCCCTGTGCTTAACCCCATCATCTACAGTGTGAAATCCAAGCCCATCAGGGAGGCCATGCTCAGAGTGCTGAGGGAGAAGTGGCAAGGCTGATGAAACCAAGACTCAACCACAGAGCCTGAGGAAAACATGGCTAAACAGTCATATCTTATGTCCAGAAAGCCCTTGTTTAGAGCCTTGACCCAGACACATTATCAAGAGTATGGCAGGCAAATGGAAACCCTTAGACAGACGGGGGAAGAACAGTCTTGAATCTTTTCTGCACTCATTAATTTCAGCTATTTTATTCAGTGTTTACTTGTGTAAGAATCTGTGCTCATTACTAGTTATATTAAAATGAATTATGCATGATCTCTTCCCCTCTTTGGAGGACAGAAGCTTGTAAATACACAACTAAAACCAAGTGTAATGAGGCTGTTATAGGTACACTAAGTGCTGGAGGAATCTCAAAGAAGGTTTACTGCCTTGTTGAGAGGAAATCAAAAAAGGAAACAGGTAAGAAGGAGGCTGAAAGGTGAGGAGGAGTTAGTCAGGCAGAAAATGTGGGCAAAGGGAAGGCACACCTAGTAAAGGGGAAAAATAACTGAGGTATGGAATGATTTTGTTTGCTTGCATAAAGGTGAGTAGGCATATGCGGCTCAGAATTTGTGTGAATCTTGAAGGAAAGACAGATGAGCTAAGGATTATGGGCAGTGGTGAGACTTCTTGGGTCTTTCAGAACTGATTGAAACATTTGTCCTTTGTTCTTTGTTTATAAGTCAGGCATGGAGCCCTAGCCAGTTTGACTCAATGGATAGACTATCAGCCTATGAATCTGAGGGACCCAGGTTCAATGCCGATCAAGGTCACCTACCTCAGTTGCAGGCTCCTCCCCTGCCCCGGCCCTGGTCAGGCCACATGCAGGAGGCAACCAATCAATGTGCTTCTCTCTATCTTTCCCTTTCTCATTCACACTCTCTAAAAATCAATGGGAAAAATATTCTTGTGCAAGGATTTAAAAATATATAAAAGTCAGGCATGGCAAAGCAGTTTCTTCACCGATACAACCCCTAGGGCATTGGAAACTAAAGAGAAAATAAACAAATGGGACTTTATCAAAATAAAAAGCTTCTGCACAGCAAAAGAAATCATCAACAAAACAACAAGAAAACCCACTACATGGGAGAACATATTTGCCAATGTTATCACTGATAAAGGTTTAATTTCCAACATTTTTAGGGAACTCATACAAGTTAACAAAAAGAAGACAAACAATCCAATCAAAAAATGGGCAAAGGACCTAAACAGACACTTTTCAAAAGAGGATATTCAGAAAGCCAAGAGACATATGAAAACATGCTCAAAGTCACTAATCATCCGAGAGATGCAAATCAAAACAACAATGAGGTATCATCTCACACGTGTCAGAATGGCTATCATCAACAAATCAACAAACAACAAGTGCTGGAGAGAATGTGGAGAAAAAGGAACCCTCGTGCACTGCTGGTGGGAATGCAGATTGGTGCAGCCACTATGGAGGACAGTATGGAGTTTCCTCAAAAAATTAAACATGGATCTCTCTTTTGACCCTGTGATCCCACTTTTGGGAATATATCCTAAGAAACCAGAAACACCAATCAGAAAGGACATATGCATCCGTATGTTCATAACAGCACAATTTACCATAGCTAAAATTTGGAAACAGCCTAAGTGCCCATCAGCAGATGAATGGATTAGAAAACTTTGATACATCTACACAATGGAATACTATA
>PVJC01001904.1:56691-86213 GCA_004026665.1 Murina feae
TTCTTATCATTTGCAGCAGCATGGATGGAACTGGAGAACATAATGCTAAGTGAAATAAGCCAGTCAATGAAAGAAAAATACCACATGTCCTCACTCATCTATGGATAATAATAACCATTATAAACTGGTGAACAAAAATAGATACAGAGGCAGAGCAGCATCAAACAGACTGTCAAATTACAGCAACAAGGACAGGGACGTTGGTCAGGGGTGGTAACAGATCAGCCAAGGGACTTTTGTGCATGCATTTAAGCATAACCAATGGACACAAAACACTGGGGGGTAGGGAAGGCTGGGGGAAGGGCAGGGAAAAAAAAGAGATATATGTACTAATCTTTGTAAAACTTTATGTAATAATAAAAAAAATCAATAAAATATATATTTTAAAAAGTAAAAATAAAAGTCACGCATGGAAATGCTATTACATTGCAAAATGCTGCACCAGTTTAACTATGTATATTCAATTGAAAAGGTGAAACTATGTATATAGGATTGAAAGGAGAAAAAGAATGCAAGGAAAATGTTTTGGAAGTTGTAAGAGTCTAGGGGAAAAAAGAATGGAAGCTAAAATTATGAGTGTCACCAGTAACACAAAAAAAATGTAGATTTTTAAAAATTACATCTCTGCATTTCCGTATTACTCTCCTTGGCAACACACATAGCCCACCCATTCCCATTGCTCAGAAAAACATAAGCACAGAGCCTCCTTTGTGACTTGTGGCTCAGTGATCCCTGGGGAGCAGCAACTCACTAAGGCATCCAGCCAGTGGTATAAAGCTAACATCTTAGCTGCAGAGTTCTCTTGGGCTTCTTCAGAATGTGGACAGGCAGAGAGGGCTGCCACAACAAGCAGGGTGAGTAACTTGAAGCCCAGGCACAATCCCATCTATAGTATTTAGATGAATGGGGGCCTGGTTAGTGAGTCTGACATCCCCTCTCTGTCAGCTGCTGCCAGGTGCAGGAGCCAATGGGTTGGGGGATGAGTTGATGGCAGAAGGTGGAAGAAAAATAAGGAGGTCTATTTAGGGCCATAGATGGCAGGTCTATGGCCCCCCAAAAGGGATAGGAAGTGAAGAAGGTTACTCTCCTAAAGCACAGAGATTTCTCAAGTCAGATGATTATCAGAAACCCAGACTCTGTGTCCAAGCAAATTACCACCCCTTTGTTTCTCTAATTGGGGTCACAATACGAGGGTATCTTAAGATCCCATCCAAGATAGCATCCTGCCAGTGACCTGAATGCTTGGTGTCTCAGCTCTCACTATGAGATTGTCCTTCAATTCTTCCAATTAAGAAGAGACTTTTAGAAAAGCATTTGGCTTATATGTAAATTAAAAATGATTCCCACCGTACCATCAGGTTACATCTCTGTCATGTCACATGTTTACCCTTTCTTTTTTGTATGGAAAAAAGAAAGAAAAATGTTTGGTTTGTGGTAAAGAGAGTACGGTGGATTCAACCTTTTGTTTCTAGGCAACGTGACTTTCCCAGAAACCCAGTCGCAAGGTAACAGACTCTGAGAGTGGTAGAATGGAAATTACTCCATCCTGCAGAGAAAGCTACAATTTTTAAATATCTTTCACCTTTTATTGTCCTGAAGATAATAATCTAAGGCCAAACCTAATTGGACTTACAGGTTTAAGTGATTACTTTGGGACTTCACAGGAATCAGAAAACTTGGCCGTCCAACTATGCTACCAATTTGGGCATTTTAGTAAAAACTCACACCAAAAACAAACAAAAAATTGTGCTTTCACTATACAGAATCCCTTCCCACTGACAGACCCTCATAACACTGTAATAGTCACAAAACATAAGAAGGAAAGAGCCATCATTTGGATACCAGGGAAAAACTAGCTTGATTATATAAGGGTTGTCCCTCATTTTTGGCAACTTGTCTTAAATTGTAGTTTATACTTTTACTCTTGTGAGCTCTAAGGTTCTTGTAATATTCAGCTTAATTTAACATTTGAAACCTTCCAACACAGCCAAGAGCAATAGATCACACAATATCCAGTGGTTCATCGGACCTACAGACCAACTAGACAAGTTCTAACCTAGGGGATTGAGGATTTCTGAGTTACTCAATAATAGACAAATCAATACAGGATAAAAGAAAAAGAATTATGATATTCATCCCAGGTAAAAATTAATCCTCATGCTTCTGCAAGTTATATAGGGAGGGCAGAATTCACCTGCTATTCTGATTTAAACTGCCAATAACAGGAAGTATTTCATGGATTGGTCCTATGGAAAACCAAATGAAATTGGATAAAAATAAATATCAATTGTACTAATCTGAAGGAGCCACTGGTCTTTATTATATACAAATTATATAGTACAAATTGTGAGTAAACATATGCATCTAAGAGATGCTGTATTAAGGGTTGGGATGAAAGGGAACTAGATTAAAGAGTAGGGAGTTTTCATTCAGCTCTTCGTTTTCTTGTTCATTCATTCATAGTAACTGAAAAAAAGGGACTGAAATGATTTTATCATCAAAATAAAAAAAGAGCTTTAATGAGGTTTCTGAAGAAATGTGATTTGGATTAGTAAAAATAAATAGTAAAAAGGAGAAGATGAATAGCACAATGACTGGCTCTGTAGGAAGAACTCAAAAGCTCATTATGATAAGCGGTAAACAGGAGATTTTTGGAGAAAAAGGAAGGGGTTTCATTTGAAGGGCTCCAAATCATGTCACCATGGAACATGAGAAGAGAACAAGCTCATTCAGATCATCTGGTCCAACCAGATACACACTTTACAAATCTCCAGCATCTAGTACAGTCCATGGCCAATACAGGCAGTGTAAGACTTTAAAGTGTTTAAGTCAAATAGACCTGAATTTAAATTTGGGATTTTCAAACAAAAAATATAAGAAATCTAATATCTGGAACATAAGAGATATGTAATGACTTATAACTCCATAAATGTTTAGTGTTTGCTCAGCAACAAATAACTAAAATTAGAACAGACCCCACTGAACACTGTAGGTGCCTACATTTATTTCTTTGATTCATGTTTTCAGTTGGTGTCTGTAGAAACTCTAACTCTGGGTCCTTGGCCCTGTAGCTGTGGCCCTCCAGCTAGAGCAAATATCGGTACTGAGTGATTTACAGAGATGCACATTCAAGGGCAAGTCAAGGTCTCAAGATGGGTGTGGGAAGGGGCTGAACAAAGTGTCTGGCTGGTATTGTAAAGGCTGTGGGGAATGCTAAATAAATGGAATGAGGGGTGATTCCTTAAAAAGCAGTATGTAGTCTGGGTTACACTGGCATCCAGTGACCCCGGCTGATATTCTCTGGGCAAGACATATTTAGAATCCATATTTTTAAATTTTTATTATTGACTTGAGAGAGGAAGAGAAAGTGAGAGAGAGAAAAACACTGATTTGTTGTTTCACTTTTTTATGCACTCATTGATTGTTTCTTCCATGTGCCCTGACAGGTAATCAAACCTTGGTATATTGGGATGATGTTCTAACCAACTGAGCTACCTAAGTAGGGCTGAACCCATACATTTAAGTGTCCTCAGTGACCTGGTGAAAACCAACTATCTCTTCTGTTACCAAAACTTACCTAGTACTTATTCTCATTTTCATCCTGGGACTTTATCATTACGGGGACTTGATTAAAACAGGATATCCTAGGATTTGTACTCATCCCTTCAAACACAAAAAGATCTAAAGTTCTAATAAACTGGTCCAGGGGAAAGCTCTCACCCTATGGTAGGCTCCATAACTTCTCTCCTTTCACATTAGCTAAAATATTTCCCTTCTCTATCAGCAAGGTAATTGTAAGACAACAATGAAAGGACTATGTAAAAGCTTAGAAATACTGCAAAATGCAGCATTAGTGAAATAACAATAACGACCAAGACAAAGACTATGACTACGACGATGATGATGATGACGGTGTTGATCATTTTGAGAGTACTATATATATTAAAGTATATTAATAAACATCACTTTATTTAATGAAGACTCTGCACAGTAAGGTGAAAATAGCATAGAACTTACATTGAGAAACAACTAAATTCTAAATCCATTTCAGTCACTTTCTGGTAATCATGAAGAAGGTAAACTATCCCCTACATTCTGTATTTGTTTTGAAGACATATTTGCTAATGTATGCATATTTTTAGAACTACTCATAATACAAAGTAAGAACTAATAAATGGGAAATAATTCATTTAAAAACCTATGCAGCATAAATAAATGTTTTCCTAATGACAAGTGCCCTGTCAGTGTCTTTTCTCTACCCAGATTGAAGAGGTCACATCTTTCTGGAGACCTCTTCTGCCTTCCAAGGATGCTCTCTTCCCAATCCTATGTCAATATCTCCTTCTTCCAGCCAGCTTCTTTCATGATGATTGGCATCCCAGGGCTGGAGGCCGCTCATGGCTGGATCTCCATTCCCTTCTCCTGCTTGTACACTGTGGCCCTCACTGGAAACTGCCTCATCCTCCTGGCTGTGAGGAGGACTCCAAGCCTGCACCAGCCCATGTACTATTTCCTGTCCATGCTGGCCCTCACTGATGTGGGTCTCACCTTGTCCACAATGCCCACCACCCTGGCTCGTGCTCTGGTTTGACTATCGTCTCATCGCCTTCAATGCCTGCCTGGTTCAGATGTTCTTCCTCCACTCCTTCTCTGTGGTGGAGTCCTCAGTGCTCCTGGCCATGTCATTTGACCGCTTTGTGGCCATCTCCAACCCCCTGCGCTATGCAGCTGTCCTCACAAATAATGTCATTATCAGAATTGGACTGGCCGTTGTGGCCCGTGCTACACTCTCTCTCTTCCCAGTGCCATTCCTGCTTAAACGTTTGAACTTCTGCCCTAACAAGATCCTCTTATCCCACTCATTCTGTTTTCATCCTGATGTAATGAGAAGAGCCTGTGCTGATATCGCCATAAACATCCGCTATGGACTTTATGTGGTTTTGTCCACTGGGGGCATAGACTCCCTGCTCATCATCCTGTCCTACACTCTCATCTTGCACACAGTCCTTGGGCTGGCCTCTCCCCGGGAGCGCATCCGGGCCCTCAACACCTGTGCCTCACACATCCTTGCTGTCTTTGTCTTCTTTGTCCCAGTCATCACCATGTCCATGATCCATCGTTTTGGAAGGCACCTGCCCCATATTGTACATGCCCTGGTTGCCTATGTATACCTGATGGTGCCCCCTGTGCTCAACCCCATCATCTATAGTGTGAAATCCAAGCCCATCAGGGAGGCCATGCTCAGAGTGCTGAGGTGGAAGGGCAAAAGCTGATGAAACTATGAAATACAACAGGGTCTGGGTACCATAAAAGACTCTTGCTATAGTCTCACAGAAACCTGTTACCCTCAGCGAACATGAAAATTCCTAGTCTATGCTAATACAGTGGAAAGACCATCAGACTGTTTCCTCTAACAAATTATGTTCACCTTTTGCTTTGTACTAGAAGCAGTGATAAGATTAAAGACTGAGAAATATATAAAATGTAGTCTTCTCCAGAAATTCACACCTTTGTGCCAGAATAAAGAAACATATATACACAACTAGAATAGAGACTTATAAGTATCATAATAAAGTTCTTTTCAAGAGATTACTAAAGACTGCAAATTAGTAGTTGCCAGATCTTGCCTAGAAAGATTAGACAAACCTCTATAAGGAAGAGGATGCTTTTCATTTCATCTTGAAAAAAAAAATGTAGGATGATGTTCTTTTCCTAGGCAACATAAGAATTGAGTAAAAAAGAGGAAAACCTGGGGGGAGGGGGGAATGGGAAATATTTTTAAAAGGCTCAATATTTTGAAAAAGTACATGTGTTTGTGGAAAGATGAGCATTTCTGCACTTTTTTACATCTCTACTACTTGTTATATTTTAACCATTATGACTGTGGCATAGGGTTTAAAGAAGGAGTGGTAGAGGGTGACGTCAGAAAGGTAGATTGTAAAAGACTGCACATACTATACTAAGTAATTTGGTTTGTATCTAATATATACAAATTATTTATTAAATATTTTTACTATAAAATAACTTAGAAATATGAATTGCAGATTACAACTTAAAATACAATCAGTTTTATCTGGTCTCATTGTCTACCCAGACACCATTGACTCTGCCTGCAACATTCTCATCACCCCACTCTGCATCACGTATCTAGCTACCTTCTTCATTTGTCAAGGCTAAGCCTAATTTCTCAGAAAATCTTGCCCAATTAATTCTCTTTTCCATATTACCCACTGGAACTTGTTTCCTGCATATGTGAAATATTCTGCCACTCAACTATTTCATAACCCCAAGGGTGCCAACATATACTCAGTGTCTAGTGGTGTTCATGAAATAATAGCAGCTCAATAATTCTTTTGAATGTAGAAATAAGTTTGAATAGGGAAAGGGACACTAGACTAGCTGAATGGTCTAGTCTAGAGATAAAATTTAAGTCATGGAGAGTAGCCAGTGTTTGCCATAAGCACCTACTATAGATGCCATGAACCCAAATGGGACTGCATAACAATTAAAATCTGATTGTAGGCTCTCTCATAACATGTTGTCTCATAAGGCAGAGAACACTATATGTGCAAAGGAAACTGAGAGGTATCAAGAGAGATAAGAGGAAAACCAAGAGTGTGATGCCATGGAAGCCAAAAGGGAAATTGTATCAAGAAAGAGGAAGTGGTCAACTGTGTTGAATGCTTTTGAGAAATTAGAGAAGATAAGGACTAAAAACCTTGATGATGGTGGTAAAAGTTCTTTTGGCAGTTTCACCAAGGCTGTGGTTATATCAGAGCATTGGGATAGTTAGATGAGAGAGGCATATGTGGAGATAAGTTACAGCTAACTTCTCTAAGAGATTTTATGAAAGGGAAGAGATAAAAGGAATATAGTATCTGGGCAGGATTATACTTGTCATTGTAATTTTTAATGTGGAAGAGACTGGAACATAATAAATGCTAAGAATGACTGAGATGGTGAGGTTGAATATCTAATAGGCAGAAGGAACAATAATGTAAGTTTCCTGAGAAGGTGAGAAGGTATTGACCCAGAGTAAATTTTTTAAAAAAAATCTATGAGACCCAGCTTAAGACTTTTGATAATTATCTTAATGTAAATAAGTATCTGCTTCTTTGATAAATTTATACATCCAGTATTTTCTCTAAAAGTATAAAAAGCAGTCTTACCTCAGCTCCTTACTTTCCAGGTTTTATTTCCTTTATTTTTTAAGCTGTTTATTTAATAACTATTTATTTAGTGTTGTTACAAGGCTAAACTACTTAAGGACAACAAAAACATGTACAGTCTTGACACATTAGCACTTTATTTTTTATTTATTCAACTGCCTAGTGTAAATATGGGTTGATGGAGGGTAGCAGGTACAAAGGATTGTCTCTACATAATTTTTAGGAACCCAGGCTGCTTGTGGTTTACCATGTGCAACTCATGGCTTCCCAAGTCACATTTGATGTCAATGTGGAAGATCGAACATGGGAAGATGTTTGAGCCTGGCAGAGAAGTGGCGCATGTCACTTCCACTCACATTGAAAGTAATGGCTAGGATTTAATCATACCCATGTCAAAAGAGGCTGAGAAATGCTTAGCTTTGTGTCTACAATGGGGAGGAATTAGGTTTGGTACAAGGACAACACAAAACATGTTTATAAAGCAGTACATAAACTGTTTATAAACTGTTTTATAAACAGATAAAACCTAAAAAGAAATTAACAAGTGACTTATAGACAGATTTAACATTCAGACTTCTTCAGGATTCAAAAAGGTCCAAGTGGCTGAGATGGTAGGGCTGGAGGCAGGATTATACAAACAAAAGAAATGGGGAAGGTAAAGGGATGCTCATGCAAAAGGCATATGATGAAGGTCTTCGTCCAGAACCTAGCCTAACTTCCAGCCAAATTTCCTAAAAAGAAGAAGCCTCTTCCTCTCATTCTGGTTCTTAACTCCAGGCCCTTCCAGGTGACCCAATGTGTGTGTGTGTGTGTGTGTGTGTGTGTTTACACTCACAAAATGTTTAAATGGTTTAGGATAAAATCTATGAAATGTTATCCTGAGCATATTAAGTACCATAGACATGGAATCCCTTCTAAAATCTGAAATAATGAAATTGATATCTCTATATTTATCTGCTTATTATTCATCTATCTATATTTCCAATAATATTTCAAGTATAAAACAGACACATATTTAGCATATGCCCCTACAGAAGCATGCATGCAAATACTTAATAAAAATCTGAAAAAATAATCACCAAAATGCTAATAATTATTTTTTAAGGTGACAAGTTTATTGGAGTTTTAATTAAATTGTTAATTTTTTAACATTTTCACAGTGTCTAAGATTTATATTTATAGCAATCATGTGTTGATTTCCTAATTTAAAAAATGATATGTCGTTCTCTGTCTTTCATTCTGTCTCTTTCTCTCAGTCCCAGTGTCTGGACTCTACCGGGCCATGGGCTAATCCTTCATTCCCTTCAAATGAAGCCTGCAATGACTCAAGTTTATGCTCATAGCTCTGCTGGCCACCACTCACCTGGGTATATCAGATTCCATACTATTCACAACTCTTGTCTTCTGGATTCCAGTCCAAGAAATCAGATATGCTCGCTCTATGTCCTCTCTCCTAAGTAATCTTATGCTATGAAAAGCCTGGCTGGCTGTGCCATGTTCTCCACTATACTACCTGCTTCTCACATTTAGCTACCTCTCTTTGGGTCTGACTAGCACTCTCCCTGTGGGTAGTGGTCTAGTTCCTGCCCTACTTATTCCTATTGCACTTATGTGGAGTCCATAACTCCTCTTTCCCACTCAGCTTCCTTCTGGAAGTGCTGTGCCACCTAGCTTGTGGGGGCCCTGGGATCACTGGGACCACATTTATGCTAAGTACAGCTGGCAGGAATGCAGGCTTTATTGGTCTCTCCTGTAGATTTGTTCTCCAAGCGTTGATGTTGTGGGCTTCTCCTGTAAGGCAGCTCAGAGCCCTGAGGATGTAGTTATCCATCTACATGCTCTACGCTGTTTCTGTGGACCCATGCTTGCCTTAGCCTTGCTTAATGGCTAGCCCCATGAGCTTCCTCTATCTCATGATGTGTCATGCTCTTGATTCCCCGGTCTGTGGTAGACCTGCCATTTCTCCCACGACCTTCAAGGTGCATCTCTTTATGAAGTGCCTCTCCAGACACCCAGTGAGTACTTCTGCTGCTAATCATTCTATTGGCCAAATTAGCCACTGATTAGGAATTGCCCAACACACTCCTGCTACTACTTCACAAATTCAGTGGTAAATGGACCAGAAACTACTGAGATTAAAGCCATCAACAATATTAATGGGGAATTTCTAAATACAGTACTAGATGAGTAAGAAAGGACATTAAATACCTCCCCTAGAAAATGCAAGACTATGGAAACGTCTCATTCACTATCCCATTGGTCTAACAATTCCTCCTCACAATATAGGATTAGGCATCAAAAGACTTTTTTTGTGTGACCTCATGTAATTTATTAGCCCCCATTGAAAATCAATGTTCCCATTAGTACAATGGGGGTACTAATTATATTCCTATTCAGATTGAAAGGAAGTGTTCATGGGCTGTGAAAACTCTCAGAACAGTGTGTCATCTTTCATTAATGCAGGTAACAGTTGTTTTTGCATGGTTTTACTCCCAATCTCCTTCATAAGGGCTGGTGCTCAAAAGAAAATAAATTATATATTCTTTGTGGAGATTATTTTGAAGAAGAAAATCCAGGTATATCCTCTTTTCTGAGATCCAATATGATTTCTGGGGAGAAAAAAAATCATAGTTTTAAGCCAAATTATCTGATTGTATTGTATTCTTGAGTTTATTTCACTTTTGCCATGCTTAAGCCTTTGGTAAATATGCTTTAGATGTAGCACCCTTATCTCAGAATGCTGTGGACTAGTACAAGCAGTTTAGAGAACTGGACTGGATGGTTAAATGGGAAATAATAATCTTACAACTACAACCACCTCAGGATTTTGATAATTATATATAGAAAACAACTAGAGGGAAAAATAATATTCAAAAATGGGGATTTGGAGTATACTGTTCTGCTGCTCCTATCCACAGGAGATGTTCCCACTAGTTTCATCTTTGAAGGATCGGTTGTGTTTTTATTAAGGAAAATGATTTTCTCCTAATACTGTCTCCCAAAAATATTGATATTAAAATATGCATTAAGGAACTTTGAATGAAAAATAAGTTTTATCATTGACACCTAGGGATCTGAAGGGAGGGCTGTCACGTGGAAAAGACGAAGGATGCGCTGCCGGATCTCCTTTGTCTTCACTCCATAGACAATAGGGTTGAGCACAGGAGGGACAAGGAGGTAGGTGTTGGCCATGATGATGGGCAGGAGGGAGTCCTTCCGCTTGCCAAAGCGGTGCACCATAGATAATCCGATGAATGGTACATAGAATATGAAAACAGCACACACATGAGAGACACATGTGCCAAATGCCTTCATCTGGGCTTCCCGTGTCAAGCCCAGCACAGTCTTGAGGATGAGCAGATATGATAAGGAGATGAGAACCGAGTCCAGGCCAATGGCAGAGATGATAACGATGAGGCCATAGATGATATCGACACGGATGTCAGCACAGGCCAACTTCATGACATCTTGATGTAAGCAGTAGGAGTGGGAAAGGACATTGGAGCGGCAGAAAGGCAGGTTTTTGATGAAGACAGGCAGAGGTGCCATAAGTGCTGCACCTCGTACTACAGCAGCCATTCCAATCTTGGTAACACGAGGCAATGTTAACACAGTGGCATGGCGTAGTGGGTGGCAGATCGCCACATAGCGGTCAAAGGCCATTGCCAGCAATACCGTGGACTCCATGCCAGATAAGGAATGGATGGCAAACATCTGTAGCAGACAAGCATCAAACTGGATGGTAGTAGAATTGAACCAGAAGATGGCCATCATTTTGGGCATGGATGAAGTAGAGATCAGGATATCAAGGCCAGAAAGCATGCAAAGAAAAACATACATGGGTTCATGCAGGCTGCGCTCAGTCCGCACAATGTAGATGATTGTCAAGTTACCTAGCACAGCAATAAGGTAAAGGGAGCATAAGGGGAAAGCCAACCAAAACTGAGCTTCTTCCAAGCCAGGGAGGCCTATTAGAACAAAATATGTGGCACTGGATTCATTGCCATTAGAGCCCACCATAGTGAAGAAGCTGAGTTGCAATCAATGCCAGACCTGGGGAGGCTGGAATGCAAAGATAAACAATTGTCAGATCCTCCTAAATCACAACACCACACCTCTTCCCTCCATGCTGATGCCCTGTTCTCTGACCCTAACTCTAACCTCATTGTCTATCCACTCTCTGAGCCTATTCTACACTCAACCTGACCATCCTTCAAAAGTCAAGGTTCAGATAATTCATCCAGCCATGATTATCAACCCCATCCTTAGCTACAAAAGTGAGGGATGTAAATAGAGATTGCTGAGGTGAAAAATGTCAGACGTGAGTTTGCTCAAATCATCTCTCTCAATTAAAACAATTAGAGTTAACTAACTTCCTCCTTTCCTCTCTAACATCCATAAATATTCATGTGCTCCTACTTTTTATGAGGTTATGTAAATTGTATAAATTTATGCCATACAAACACACACACACACACATTCAGCTATAATTTGGGAGCTAGCTATGGAAATAGTGCCATTTATTGTCAGGGTATATTTCAGATAGTTTTATCTTGGGAAGAAAATAGCAAGGGGAGATTTACAAGATCTGGCTTTTGACAAAAGGGGTAGGGCCTCTCTGCATGGGTAACCAAAGAAGAGTTGAGTGTGAAGAAGAGCTCATGGCCAGCATCAGGAGGGACTTGCATCTAATACTGGGTTCAGAATAATCTTTGTTCTACCATTAAGCTATCATCCAGGGGAACACTAGGAGCACAAGTTTTAGAACAGAGAGTAATAGACTTAATTCAAACTGCTGGAGGGAGAAGGTATAAGGAGCCATATTTAAGCTAGATTTTTAGACAAAGAGGCAAAGTCACTTAAGTCTTCTGTCCTGACCTCTCTGTAACATGACACTGGGAGCAAATCCATCCTTCTTAGAACTTCTCCCTCCTCCCTCTGCTTCTCATCTCTCTGATCACTAGTTCTTGGTCTCCTTTCTGGATTTTCTGTCTCCTCTGCTTGATCATTAAGCATACTCTTAAATGATAATGCTCTGAGAATTTTATCATCAGTGTTCTATATCCCCCTTCTGGAGCCATCTCATTCCTTTCCATTTGTTATGTATAAACTATTGATTCCCAAATCTATTTAGCAAGCTCTGAATTATCTTTTGTGATCCAGACTCATAATCCTAAAGTCTTACTAAAGGATCTACCTGTCTGTCACTCAAGTACATCAATTTCTCCCTGTCCAAAAACAAACTCGTACAAACACACAGTTGTATAGCTCTTAAGAATATGAGGTCTGAAATCAATCCTGAATTCAAATCTCAGTCAAAGACTTCCTTAAGTGTGCAATCTGGGAGCAAACCAATTAACCTTCTAAGCCTCTTTAAAAATGAGGATAATAATCACTGCCTAATAAATGTCAACATAAGGATCAAATGAGATGATGAAACATTTAACACAATGCCGGGCACATAGTTAATGTGCAAAAAACCTTGTCTGTTGTTGTTAACTGTTTTTCCTCTTTTCTGCTAGGGTGGCCGAAACAGTCACACAAGCTAGATACTCCAATTCTGACTGCCATGACTCTCATGTAATCTTTTTCATTGGCATAATCCCAATAGGCTTCTAACCCAAAGAAATCAGGTCACTAGCTATTGTTTAAAAAAAAAATTTCTTTGAGCCCTAGCCAGTTTGGTTCAGTGGATAGAATCAGCCTTCAGACTGAAGGGTCCCAGGTTCAATTCCAATCAAGGACACATTTTTCAATCAGCGGTGCCTGCGGGAGGCAACCAATCAATATGTCTCTCTCACATCCGTGTTTCTCTGCGTGTCTCTTCCCCTTCCTTGCACTCTCTCTAAAAACAGAAGGGAAAATAATCTTCAGTAAGGATTAACAAAATAAAACATTCCTTTGAAAGCTCCAAATTAAATCTAAAAAAGACTAACTTGTGGTAAAGATCTGTCTTTCAGCATCTGGCCCTAGGTTTCTCTCTTCCCACTTCTCACCATGGCCCCTAGAATTCAGCCATGTTAAAGTACATAGTGTTTCATGAAGTGGCATTGATTCTCATGCCTCTGTGTCTTTTTGTCTTTTTTACTTCTTATTTCCTTGTCAAGATCCTTCCAGACCTCCGTCCTTGACTTTCCACAGAGCAAAATCTTACCGCTCACATCCCGGTTTACTGTCTCTCCTATGCTATTTTCCTAACTCTCTTTCCTTTGGGTATAATTAAATATTTCCTGCTCTGTGCTCCCAAAGAACTTTGTTTAGGTCTCATTTTATGAATGTGTCCTCCTGAACTATAATTATTGCATATTTATAGTTTTCCCCTGAATTATAAATTTTTAATGGCAGAAACCCTACCATATTTATTAGTGTGTAGTTAATGTTTGTTTAAAAAGTAAAATGAGTTTTTTCAAAAGAAGAATCTCTCAGTGGGCATTAATGAGGACAAGGTCAAGAGTGTAGGAAGGATTTCTAGTTGTCTGAACTTTAGAGACTTTTGAGAAGAATAAAAGAATGTTTGGAAGGTTCAGGTGGGGTGATCTTAACTTCAGAACAAGAATTTTTAGGTCAAACAGAAAAGGTCTTTCTTACCCAGGGAGCCAGAGGGCATGAGAGGCTGCATAGAGAACAGAGCAGGTGCAAACTCTTTGCTCTAAATAAATGTAAAGTGGACATACACACGGTCTGTGACCAAGAGAGGAGCAGACCGAGGATGCCTCATCTGGAGACATTAGCAAGAAGGCTCTGGTTCTCCAGAGAGCCAATATCCACATCATCCAGAAAATTTATATGAACAGACATGGTAGTGCAGTGCAATGAATGACTAGGATTAAAATGTGCTGCCTTAGGAGATGTGTTGGGAAAGTATCATGGATTGCCATATTCTGAGGGTAAACTGGTATAATGAGCAAAGCCCTGGGGCTAGGAATGCAAATCTCTGTAATAAATAAATGCAGAGGGCAATAATAATAAATCATAGTGCTGCTGCAACTTCATATGAGATAAGGCATGTCAAAAGGCATTGCAAAAACTGCATCACAGTGTGCAAAGCACTGTTTTTGAACATTTCCCTAAAATGGGAAAGAAGATCTCTAAAGAGGTATGAAGTCTCTAAAAACGTTTTATTTCCTCCTATTCATCACCTTCATTGCCACTCCACTTCAAGCTCCCACTCATACAACACACACACATGCGGACTAGCAATCAGTCCCTCACAATGGCAAAGCCTAGGCACTGATATGGAGAAATCAGAGAGGACGAATCAGCTGGATTGGAAGGGAGGTGCCTCGGTAGCAGGAAGGTAAAATATCAGGCTACACCTCAAAGACTGCAGCAGGAGAGAAATAAAGGAATGGGCAAGGGAGCCAGCCAGAGGGCTCAAGCGTTACCCTTCACACTGCCCATCCCTGAAGCATCCCTGTCTCCCACAGTCTCACCAGGAGGCAGGCAGAAGGACCCAATGACTTGCAGCCTGAGCAGCTGTTGGTAATTAGAGCCACTGACACATACTCGGAGATAGAACTTTGGAGATGTGGAGGAAATTGGAACTAAATCCTTCTAGTTTGAAAATAAGGCATAATCAAGAAAAAATAAGCAAAGGAACTTTTCTCTTTCTTTTCTTTTCTTTTCTTTCCTTTTCTTTTCTTTTCTTTTAGAATGCCCACCCACACTGCTCTCACTTCTAAGGAATAATCCTGTGCTTGAGATATTTCTCTGAAAAAGTCACACTATCTTAGCAAGTCCCAGGAATGTTTCTTGGAGAACTGTGAAGGACATCTTGGCCTTTTCTTAAGGATGAGGGAGCAGGAGCCCGCCCCAGCGACAAAGAGTGGCAATCCACTTTGAGGTCTTCAATCCTCCTCATTCCCTCCCCCTGGCCTCCAAGTCTCTCCCCCAGTGCCAGCTCGGCTCCCATGATCAGCCCCTGCTCACACTCTTCCCCAGAACTCTCTCAGCTCCTGCTTTCTCAAAGACCCACGGAAAAACAGTCAGGGAGATAGGCCGGGGTTCTCAGCTCCATCTCTTCTGACCTAACAGAACAACGAGGTCACTCCCAACACTGATTTTGTTGTTTTTATGATAACAGCAGAAATCATTGAGCGCCTACAATATTCCAGGCACTGCATATGTTACATGATGGCAATTCTGTGTATCTTCTCTATGTTATATGTGAGAAAACTGATGTCTCAAGGGAGAACATAATGCTGCCAGGGTTTAACAGTTGACTGGTAAAGCAGAAATTTAACCTAGATTGTTTAACTCCAAGGCCTATACATTTCCCCCGATTTTAGCTGCTTTTAATTTTGTGCACCAGTGTAGTAGCCTGGCCTGTTGGAAAGCCTGGAACAATGGGTGGAGGTCTTAGGTACCACTGCCAGCTCTGTGGGAACATCTGTCAGAGAATGTTTTTAGAGGGAAGTCCAGAAATACCTGAGAGACCCTAGCTTCTGCTCCCAGGCCCAGAGAGGGAACGCCAGTCTCAGGGGTAATTCTGTGACCAGCAAGGAGGTTGGAGTTCTTCACCCAATTTGTGGAGAAGCCCTTTTCCTAGTACTCCATCAGGGTGGTAGCCCCAGAATCACATCCACTCCAAATTATCATATTCTCTGTATTTGATAAAGCAGATGAACCCTTGCAGGGTCTTATCCATTCTTTTTAGAATGGCCAAGATGAGAATAGAGAGATAAGAGAGTGGAATTTCTAACTCAATAGAAAGTGAGACTCCCACCCGCACTCTACTCACACAAGTCAGCCTGGCCCTCCAAAATCACTTGCAGAGCCCCAGAGTTCTGGTCCCTGCCCCTCTACTTCCCAAGGAAGACCATAGCCGTTAAGAGTCCCAAAGAGCTGAAAAGTTTGACCTAGTTGTCAGTGCCCATCACAACTACTCTGGCTGCACACAGGGAAGTATAGTGCAGTGGAAAGACAAATCTGGAACTTTGATTGAAACATGATTTCTTCAACAATTATAATTGGCTGTCTACTGTGGACCAGACTGGAGATATTAAGATCCAGAGTAAATAAGTCATAGTTCATCCCTCCAACAATGGGGAGAAACTGGGACAATGATGTGGCCATCACAGCATGTTGTGACAAATGCCATGACCAGGGTAACTACAAGGGCCTCAGGAGCAGACAGACAATAGCTCACCAAGTTATCATGCTCAGGGGGCTTCCTTAAGGAGATGAGGTCTGAGCCAAGACTTGGGGGGCTAGCCGCAGTTAACCGGGCAAGCTCGGGGGCATGGAAATGGCAACATTCAGTTAGACAACAAAAACATGTAGAGTGCCTACTATTTGCCCCAAACTGGAGATAAAATGATGGATAAGACAGAAAAGATCACTGTTCTCAGGGAGCTCATGCACTAAGAGGGTGATAACAAAAAAATTAACAAATGAATAAGTGAGAAAACTTCAGACAAAGATAAGAGCACTGAAGACAAGATAAAGCAACAGGAGGCAAAGGGCAGGGACCAGGGACTGGTATTTGAGAGGGAAGTCAGGGAAAAGCTCTCCAAGGAGGTGGCACATAAACTGAGAACTGTGTGATGAATATGCCAGCCATTCAAAGACCTCGGGACAGATTGTTACAGACAGAGGAGACAATAAGAGGAAAAGGTCTTGAGTCAAGAATGAGTTTAAGGTTTCACAAAACAGAAAGAAGGTTATTGTGGCTGGAGCATCAAGATCACAGGAGAGTTTTAGATGGGGGCAGAGTGAGGGAAGAGACCATATCATGTAGTGGCTTGCAGGCAAGGAGTTTTTATTTAATTCTGAATGAGTTGGAGGAAATTAAGCAACAGACCTAATCCAATTTGTTCTTAAAAGTGCCCTCTGACAAATGCAAAGACCCAGAGAGAAAGAGAACATACCTGTTTGGGAAGCTGGAAGTGGTTGAGTACAAGCCAGGGGACATTGCAGTGTAGACACGAATTCACTTTCTAAATGGGCTGAAGACTAAACCCTGCTTCTAGGCCCAGAGCCTCAGGAAGATTGCTAAATCTCAGTCTCAGCCACAGCCGGACTCCTGACACAGAGCATCCAATTAGCCTCGACCTCATTCAGAGCTCACACCCCACACAGAGCTATAGTGTGACCCCCTAATCACAAGCTGAGCTTGGACCACACTACCAACCTGGAACTGGCCCTGTTCACACACCACACCCCTATCTATTTCTAGCCCAGTTCCAACCCTATCTGTTCTCTGTCCCTCTTCATTTTCATTTAGGCCATCTCCTGCCAGGCTCTTGCTGGGCACCAGTAAACTGATCACTGGAAAATTGCATGAAAACTACCATTTGTGCTTCCCTTTACCACACAAACATAGAAATTGCTGTGGCTGTCTGTCATGTGAGTCAGGGGCCACCTTCATATCCCCAGCCCCTCCCCTGTACTTCTGGTTCTTCAGTCTGATTTCTCATTCATTCAGCAGGTCTAATGGGAGACCCCTAGCTACAAGCAGCCCTCATGCCCGGATGTACCCCTGATTCCCTGCACTCACCTCAGCTGCACTGCAGGAACCTGTGCCCTTTTCTCCAGTACTTTTCCAGAAGAGGTCTGGCAGTTACGCTGCAGTGCAGCCCTGTCTGTCTCTGCCCCCTCCTTTGGACCTCTCTGATCAGGGTTATTTATTTGTTCCCTGTCTTATCTCCTCCTCCTTCTGCTTCTCCCTGCTGGGGAGAGGAGTACTGCCCAGAGAGTCTGTCGGCAGGTCCCCTTCAGTAGCCAACCATAGGTCCTGTGTCCTTCTTGGCTTCTGTATCCGGGGAAGGTATGCCTGGGGGATGGGGAAGCAGGGACAGAAAGAGCTGAGATCCCTAGAGTCCTCCTCAGATGGGCCCTGCGCCAGTTCCAAATGTGAAGTTAGACAGGGGACATGAGCAAGGGAAGGCTACAGAAAAACTCATTTGTGTGTCCATGGTCTTTGTGAGGGGCTTTTCCCCAAGTTTCTTCTAAAGTTCAGCAAACTCAGCCAGAGGAAAGGCTACATAAGCTTTAAGGGAGACCCCATGATTAAGTGCCAGCTCATCACCTTCCTGAAGCTTTCTCTGTTCTCCACCTTTTTTCCATTGCTGGCACCACTTTGGGTCCTAATGGACCTACCTGCCTTCCCCTAAAGCTCATCTTTGTCTCCAGCCTTTGAGTCCTATGTCTAGCTAACTCATACCAGTGGTCCCCAGGGGCCATGCCTCTGTCTTCTTCTTTAGTCCTGGGTTTCTGAATGTCTGGCTGAGGAAGGAGGTTGTGATTCCTTTAATTCTCCCCTAACCCCAACAGCAGCCATATAAGACCAAAGTCATCTGCTTTCTCTTGTGAGGACAAAAATAGCGAGAGAACATTTTAGGGAGTTGGAGAACAATTTGCTTGTATGAAAATAAATGCCTTACATATTTAAATAAGTTTTTTTAAATCATGTCTATAAATAAAGCAAAGTGAATTCTAGTTGATTTCTTCTTACTTTTTATTGAATAATTTTACATCTGTAACTTTTAAATTCACAACACAGGGTGTGCTGACTTTAAGCTGTGCACAGACAGACAATGTAGAATCAGGTCATTTCAACTCAGACCACATCAAAACTCGGGATTCCAAGAGCTCCGGGTACCTTCACACCTGCAGCCGGACACTTGTTGTCATCACCCTTGAACCATCTCCCACAACATCCCATTTAGACTTACACTGTGTGAAGACTTTAAAAATACCCCAGGAACTTCCATTGCTGGCCAAGGTGGAGTAACAGAGAGTAACATTCACCTTAAGAGACCTCAAGTTGACTATATATATATATATATATATATATATATATATATATATATATATATAATAGTTTTTGAGACACTGAATATCAGGCAACGAAGGACAGTGAGCCCTGAAACACGGGAAATATGTGAGGTGAACCTGTGGTTCCTCAGTTCACAGCCTTGAGAGAGTTTTCAGACAGACGACACCTTAACTTGAGGATATGGAGCTGAGAGTACAGGAAGACCAAGCTAGCTAGAATTTGAATGCAGAGCATTAGAGATGAGAGATCTACACAGAGAGAGAACTCCAGAAATATGTAGAGGGTCCTCCTCAATAATTCAGCTGAATACTGATCAGTACATGTATGGGAGCAAGCTGGGGAAAGTTCCACCAATAAAGCTTAGATTTTGCATATCCAGTGCTCACTTATGGTCAACCATACTGACTTCAGCCAGAAAAGAAAACGTTAAGATTCATGACATAATGAATGGAGAATACAGAAGGATCTTGCCTCAGAAGTGAGAATATTTAACCAAACTCTGTCTACAATATAATGCTACTAGGGGCCCGATGCACAAAAATTTATGCACTCCGGGGGTCCCTCAGCCCGGCCTGTGCCCTCTCACAGTCTGGGACCCCTTGGGGGATGTCCACCTGCTGGCGTGCCTGGCCAGCCTGGGTGAGGGGCTGATGGCTGTTTGCAGGCTGGCCACAGCCCCTTCAGGTTTTGGGTCCCTACTGGAGTGCCTGGGCAGCCTGGGTGAGGAGCTGAGGGCCGTTTTCAGGCTTCCCACAGTCCCTTCAGGGTTCGAGTCACTACTGGGGTGGCTGGCCAGCCTGGTTGTGGGGCTGAGGGCCGTTTTCAGGCTTTCAGGCTGCCCACAGCTCCCATTGACCCAAGGTCCCAGCGAGGCTGGCTGGAATCAGGTTTCTGGGGTTTATTTATCTTCTATAATTGAAACTTTGTTACCTTGAGCCAAGGCCTAGGCAGGCAATAGAAGCTTCCTGTTTGCTTCAGCTCTGCGGCTTCTATAATTGAAACATTGTTGCTTGAGCAGAGGCCTGCCAGCCTAGTCAGGCAGTTGCAACGGAAGCCTCCTGCTTATTCCAGCTCTGTGGCTGCTGGCCGCCATCTTGGCTGGGTTTATTTGCATACAGCCACTCTGATTGGCTGGTGGGCATGGCTTGGCTAGTGTGCATGGCTTGGGTGTCTCAGAGTGATGGTCAATTTGCATATTACTCTTTTATTAGATTAGATGTTTGGATCATAATTGATCATTAATAGCTCAGAAAGTACTTTATGGACTTTATAAAATAGCACAAGTCAAACTAAGGACTATCATTTATTGAGAAAGGGAGAAGAGATGAGAGTGGATGGGGGAATAAGAGAGAATTTGTTTATGTAAAGTGAAGATACCAGCCAGCCTTTTCCTCTCTCAGAAAGGCCTCAGCCCCACAGCCATTGAGCATCTTATATGCCCGGTGCTGCAGATAAAAAAACCTAGTCTTTGTCCTCAAGGGAGACATACAACTATCATATGAATATTGAAGTTCTATAAGAAGGTGAACAAATGGTTACATAACTATTTAAGCTCTGTGATAGAGCAGTAAACATTCAGATGCAATATAGAATTTTATGATATCAGGGAGCGCAGAGCCTGTGGGAGCCTAGAGGAAGCCTTTAATCTAGTGAGCAATTAACCAGGTTTTCCAACAAGCAACAGTTACTGCAGTTACCACCAGTTATTTAAATATAGAGATTCTAGGGGACTCAGAGATGTCCCAGATCTCCTGAGAAAGAAGGCCATGAGTTCACCTAAAACCAGCGACATTGCAATATGGATCAGGGACCAGTTCTAGCCTTAGCACAGAATATGGTTATTAAGGGTGAAGACGACTATACTTTTAAATATTTTCCCCCGTAATAAAATAAGCATATCTTATTTTATTCGCTTTATTATTTAAAACCACAGCAGTTCCTCGAATAATGTCATCTTAACTAATAAAAGCGTAATATTGAAATTAACCGTTTCTCTGGGATGGGGCAAGCCATGCCCACCAGCCAATCAGAGTGGCTGTATGCAAATTATCCCAGCCAAGATGGTGGAGGTCTCAGCCCCAGGAGAAGTGGTGTGCGGCACTGGGGTCCTGCACGGCAGATGGAAGACCTCTGCCTTGGGGGAACTAGGAGGGGAGGAACAACCTGGCCAGAGGCGCAACCTGGGAGGGGAGGAGACAGCCAGCCTGTGGCCGCTGGTGGGAGGAGCAGGTCTGGCCAGCGATGGCGGCAGGGCAGCCAGGGGCTGGGGGAGCGAGCCAGCCCAGGCCCCCAAGGCTGCCCTGCATCCTGGAAGTAGATCCATGATCGTGGGGGGCACCGGCACTCACAGAGGCATAGCCTCCATGTGTGCCCATGCCCCCCTGCAATGGATTTCAGGCGGCAGGGCAGCCTCGGGGATGGAGGGACCGAGCCAGCTCCACCCCCGAGGCTGAGGCCTGGAAATTGGTGGAAAGGGGGCACACAGCACGCACAGAGGTGTGCCCTCCGTGTGTGCTGTGTGCCCCAATGGATTCCAGGGTCCCAAACTGTGAGAGGGCACAGGGACCCCCCCACCCCCGCCGAGTGCACAAATTTTTATGCACCGGGCCCCTAGTTTTGTTATAATGTTGATGAGATACTGCAGGAACTGAAGTCTTATTTATATCAATTAGCCTGTGGTCAAATCAGTTTCATTATAAGCATTTCACTTAAAGTATCAATGACTTAAAATGAAGAATGACTGTATAGGCACCAATATTTATTGGTCACTTTCTATTTTCCATGTGTTTTCACATCTATTATTCTACTTAATCCCACAACCACCCACAGGAGCTACAGTATGTTTCTGTTTTACAGTGTTATATTTCCAAAATTACTGAGGTTCAGTAAGCTAAGTAACATGCCTAAATATCAAAGCTAGTGATCCTAACCTAGATGGCATCTCATTTTAACCCCACAATACCTCTTTTCTCGATATAGATATCAACCACTTTTAAAGGAATTTCTTGGCAAAGTTGTTTTCATTGAATTTCACTGGTAAATTTGAATTTCACAGGGAAATGAATTTCAACTTCTCTGAAGCTTCATGGAAACAATTTATGAATAAATAAAAAAATTTGTTTTAATTAATGACAATAAGTCAGAATGCACAATTCTGAGGCACCATTCACAAAGCCACAAGGTGAATGTTTCCTAAGGCAATAAAAAAAAACATGAATAGTTTATTGCACATTTACAATACTTGGCAATTTATAAAGGATGTTCATAGCATTTGAGCTTTACAACATCATTGCTATTATAGTTTCTCATTACACAGAAGAGGAAATGAGATCCAGGGTGGTTATACGGTATACCACTTCATGATATTTTCAGGATTTTAACCTCATAAGTACTACTTTAGTATTCTTTCCTCTGCTTCAAGTGAATTTACATTGTTTTCTTCACTGTGAACACTTTTTATCTCTAGGAGATGCCAGAGCCTTTACAATGTCTCATGTCGGTGCCCCCGAACCCCCGCCCCTCATTCTTGTTCACTGTTTCCCCAAAGGGATTGAGAGAACCTTCCTAGAACCAATGACATTCAAACATGTTTGGTAGACCAGCAAGAAAAGGAAGAGAGATGAGATGATACTAGGACCTGATATTGAGGCAGGAGGCCAGGGATTTAGAGAGATCAATACCTCAGGAAGAGCAGGAAGTGCGGGAGGAAAGATGGGAAGCGGTAACAGAAGCACCTAAAATCCTGCGATCAGGAAAAAGAAGGTGTGGTCTGGCCTTTGAGAAGATATAAAGAGGAAACAGTCTCTTCTCCTATCACTTTCAGAGGCTGAGCCATACCCATGCTGAGCCCAGGCCAAGAAACTGGGCCTTTGAGATTGCTCTCAGATTTGGAAATTACTTCCATAATCAGGACCTTAACTTCCTATTGCCACCCCTAATACATAGAGACATCATTCGATAATCACCGCCCAGAAACATAGTTAGTGTACTCATTCTTGTGCCAAATTATCCACACCTACCACACAAAGGAAATGTGTCCTGTGGACAGTGGGTGGTGAGGGCCTGGGGCGATGGGCAGAGGTGAGCTGGAGGGGGTTGATGGAGCGAGAGAAGGGGACACATAGACTAGTAATACTTTCAACAATAAAGATTTTTTTTTAAGAAATTCATATATTTTTAAGCGGTCCAACATTTATAGTTTTATCAGGCATCATTTCAAGTGGCATCAAGAGGAGCTCTGAGAAAAGGGTTTGATGAGGGATAGGAAGAGAGAAAATGAGATTAGTGAGAACACAAGGTGGGAATCAGTAAAGAGGTACCTTTTCACTAAGAGAAAAATGGCGAGACCCATGACCTCTAAGTATCAGCTGCATCAACTGCATGATTAGAATTTTTCAATTTCCTCTTGGATCTCAGTGTAGAAGAAAAGAATATGAACAAAGGGAGAGGAAGATACAAACATTTCAGGAATAATAGATTCATTTTTCTTAGAAAGCATAAGAGTTCAAAAGATCAACAACAACAAAAAAGAAATGTATCCTAAAGTATATGCACCAGACATATGCCCTAAAATACATTCTCAAACACTGCATACACACACACACACACACACACATATCCTTCAGACATTACATTCCACTTACGTGTGACTAAAGACAAATGTATCACACAAAATGATTTCATATCACAAATACTAGTACTATGCACAACAGGTATATGCCCAAAGATAAACATCACATAGCCATCCTAAGCCATACATTCCATACACTCCTGCACATTATATATTCTACATTGTTATAAATATATAATATTTTACATTCTACATATTATACTTTACATTTTCCATGTTACAAATATGAAAAAAAAAAGATAGAGGCAAGATTTTCATCAGATATTCATAAAGATATTGTTCAACAGTCTCAAATAGATGCATATCACATACCAACTAACAGACCACATAAACACAATAAATGTGCAATCAGATCTGTTATTCATGAAATATATATGCCAAGTCACAGCTATCACACTCACCAACTGCACAACTGGCCCATTTCTTATGTATATACACACACTCACACACCACACACACTAAAAATCACATACACCCGTATAAATACACCTACACACTCATTACCACATTAGAACACACAGCACTCTTATGGAAAAGAAATCTCCAGTAGGGCCACATAGATGAGCATTGACAGTTTCCACATAAATACACCCACATTCATACAGAAATGTAAACACTTCATGTGAGCTGTCTCTTCTCCTGTCGCCATCTCTCTCTCCTCTCTTCAATTACTATCACCTTCCCCCACCCTCACCCCCCAAAAACTACATAATCACTTGGGGTTCAAAAAAGAAGCTTTATGACCAACACAGCTTTAATGACATGAGTTCATGGAGCTATAATAATGAAAATCATATATCAAAACTGGAATTATCCTGAGCTGTGGCATTTATAGCCTTATTGTGTAAAAACTATATGTTTTCTAATTGAAGGAGGGAAATAAGGCAAGGCCATCAGAGCAGAGACACTAGGGTAACCATTCTCCAGGATAGCCTGTTCAGACTGAGTCACAGGTTCTCATATATTGACACATTCCTAGAAATGCAAGATCCATTTAGATAACTAAATGACAGCCCAATGGGATGGATGATCCAATCACCAAGACCGTGAACAGGATCCCTGTCCTCCCATATTTGGTAGGAATATAGGATACTGGGAAGGTTAACCTGCTCACCTGCCACCCTGTGAGAATATGTGGAGGACCCGTGAGCGGATCTCCTTGGTCTTGGCTCCATAGACAATGGGGTTGACCACAGGTGGCAGTAGAAGATAAACATTAGCCATTATCACATGGAGCAGGGAGGTAGGGCCACCCAGCCTGTGTACCACTGAGAGCCCAATGAGGGGTACATAGAAGACCAACACAGCACAGAGATGGGAGATGCAGGTGTTGAAAGCCTTGAATGCTGCCCCCTGAGAAGACAGCGCCAACACAGCCCTCAGGATGAGGATGTAGGAGAAGCCAATGAAGAGGGAATCCACACCCATGACTGAGAGGATGATGAAGAGTCCATACACTACATTGACCGTGGTGTCAGTACAAGACAGCTTCATAATATCTTGGTGCAAACAGAAGGAGTGTGTGACAGTATGTGTTCGGCAGTATGACAACCGCTTCAGGATGAAGGGCAGTGGGAAGAAGAATACAAATCCCCTGGTCAGGGCAGCTAGCCCAATCTTGGCAACAGTAGGCCCTGTGAGCACAGAGGCATGGCGCAGTGGGTGGCAGATGGCTACAAAGCGATCAAAAGCCATAGCCAGCAGAATAGCAGACTCCATGGCTGACAGAGCATGGATAAGGAACATCTGGGCCAAACAAACATTGAATTCAATCTCCTGGATGCCTGTCAGGAAGAGGCTGGCCATTTTGGGCATGGTGACAGAGGAGAGGACTAGGTCAATGGTGGAAAGCATGGCCAGGAAGAGGTACATAGGCTCATGCAGGCGCCTTTCTATGCGGATGATGACGACAATGGCCAGGTTGCCCAGAGTGGCCAAAGCATACATAAAGCACAGTGGGAACGCCAGCCTAAAGTGAGTGTTAGGACCCAGGCCAGGGATGCCCACCAGCAGGAAGTATGCGGGGTGGACCACAGTTCCATTTGGAGCGGCCATGACAGGAACTAAGAGCTGAGGCTTTTGCATCCAAGTCCAACAACTATGAAAGTGAAAAAGAGAAACATCCTTCAGTTAGTGGCTCAGCAGAGAGAAAGAACATAAGGGCAGGGCACTGAAGTAGCAAAGAGAAAGACTGAGTGTTTCTAGTACACTAATTCTGAACTCCATCTTCCCTCTACTCTAGTCCTCCTTGTGCGTCCCTCCTTGGGGGTCCCGTTAATCTCGTGTGTGACGATGCACTCAGAAAGCATATTCAACAGCTCTTTGTTTCCAGAGCTGACCAGGGGCACTGCTCTTGGCCACTTCCCCAACAGAGTAGACTGGCTTACACAGAACCTCCCATCTACACTACCCCAGCTCTTCTAGTGCATGTGGGCTTAGGGTTGGTTTGGATCCTGAGTTTGAGCTTCAGTCTGTAGTTGCCTTTAAGATCTGACCTGACTTAGGGCAGGAATCAGGGGTTGAGTCTGGGACTGGATTTCAAGAGACAAATTTTTATTGAGGCCTGAGCAGAATTTCTCTCATTTCCCTGATAGATTCATCTGAAGCAGTTACTGAGAACTTAACCTCAGGTCCTACTCCAGAATTTCCAGGGGAGGGGTCCAGAAATCCAGTTTAAAAATATATACATATACCCTTCTCCCAAGCTGGTTTGTTTTTAATCTGAGAAGTTTGGGAAAAGCTAATCTGGAGTTCTGGGGGAGATGAGGGTGAAGAAAAACAGTTATTTCTAGCCCCAAGAAAGAACAGACAGAAAAAAATAACAGATTCTTTCATCAGGATTTCTCAAGGCCCACATAATAGTCAGACCCTGATTCTGCTTGTAACCAGATGCACCGAAGACACGGGAAGAACATCAGTCCATGTGGCTGGTAGTGCAATCTGGTATCCACAGGCACACTTTTCTCCCTCCACTACTCTCCCTCGTGAACTCACAACATCCCAGGCTCAGTTTCTTTTCTCTACATAGACCACTCTTTTCTAAGCCTCTGTCCTGAGATCCAGACCCATATAACCTGCTGCCTCTTCATACTTCTTCTTGATAACCTATCCTCATACCCATCTTGCCCCAGAGAGGACTTTTTTTGAGTGGTAACACTCTGTCACCCAAGTCATCTAGTCCCATCTCGTCCCAGCTTGATTTCTCCGCTCTTTCACCTCCAGGCATGATTTTGTTTTCCAATTCATCTATTATGGCCTTTTCCCATATTTAACACACCCTCCCTCTCTCCCAATCTCATTACATCATTCACTCTGCTCTGATTATGAAAAGTACTTTCTATCTCACCTTCCTGACTTTAAACCCAATCTGTGTCAATCCACCTTTCACGTCACTACCACCTACACAGCAAACTGGCCATGTCAGGCTTCTAGTTAGCAAGTTACAGGTGACTCTCAAAGCCTTCAAGATAGAGTTGAAATCACCTGGTCTGCATTAAAGGCCATTCCCAGCATGGCTCCAGCTTAACCTTCCAGCCATCAGTTTCCTACCAATCACCTCCACCACCACCACACATCTTTTTCCTGGGTAAATTAATTTTGCTTGCCTTGTTTCTTCAGTGAAGGGTGGGAGGCTGGAACTGGGGAGTTTGAAATTCGGAAGAGGTCTCACAGTGGTGTGAAGAATCCTCTTTGGGTAGGTCCCTGAATAAGGTCTGGAATTCAGGCCTCTGTGATCTGGAAGGTGTAGGAGCAGGCAGACTCTCCAAGCAACCAGGCTGTCTCAGCAAAGGCCAGGCTTCCTCAGAAATGACTCCTACCCTACAGGTCTCTGTGGCAAGCCTCACCTACCCTACCTGAGCTGAGTCTAATGCACTCACCTACAGTATCTGTCCAAAGCCAACGGCCATGTATAGCTTTTTGGGACCCTAGGGAGTGTGAGGGATAATGAAGAGTGAATTACTCCAGACTCCCTGGGAGCCACGCTCTGCTCAGGTGCCCCAGGGAAGCTGAGCCCTGAGTTCTACCCAAAGGGGCTGCACTCTGTTACTATTCTAAGGCCAGCTCAGGAGACTAGAGGGAAGGCAAGTGCCATAGGTTGGACAGAAGAAGCGGAATGACCCACGCTGGAAAACAGGAGCTACTGGAATGGCAATGTGGGCACACACTAGAAAACACACAGACAAGGGTATTCTTACTGAGGGTTAGAATGCACTATCCAAGGGTATCCAGAGCTGTGCTCAGACAGCTTCTCACTTCTTGATACTGCCCTCTTGTGGTAATGTTGGGGAGTTGCAGCCCCTTAAGGTCCTGAGGAATCAACTCATTTCATAGTAGTATGCTGCCCCTTAGCTCTCCCTTTCTCTCAAGACAGCTCCCTTCCTTGAACCACTAACCACCGACTTCTGTTTCCAGCGCGCGCGCGCGTGCACACACACACACACACACACACAAATGAGGCAATGTAGAGTGGTTGTTTTTATATGTAGGACTCAGACTTGTATCCAAATCCGAGCCCAACCACTTACTAATGGTATAACTACCCCTAGCCTCAGTTTGAAGAGAAAAATAAAATACTAGCAACTCTCCAGTGAATGTTTCTGTTCATTATTATTATTCAAAACAACTGCAGGAGCCACTGGCATAGGAGAAAATCCAGTTGAGATAATGCTACAACAGAGGAAGAAAATACATTGGGGAGGAAGAGAGGGCAGCAGTGCAGAGGCTGCTGAGAGACTGGGCAGTTTATAGACTGAAAATAGAGAAGGTCCCGGTTGCCTTGGGAGGAAGTGTTATGGTAAACTGGTAGAAATAAAATCTGGAAAGTAGAGTGAGGAGTATGTTGGGAAGAAATGGAGAACGTGGATGTCCATAACTTTTTTAATAATTTTGTACATGAAGAGAAGCAGTGAAATAGGCAATACGTGAAGAATTGATAGACCAAAGGAGGGTTTTTAAAATGTGTATTTTGGAGTTAGAAGAGATTGAACACAAATGTCAACAAGATGGAATTAGTTGAGAGGCTCTCTGTCCTTTGCTTCTCACATCACTAGTGGAATTCTTCAAGGTCATAACCCTGGTCGACCCTCTGTCTTTCCCTCTCTACATGGTAACCATGAGTAGAGTGGGAGCAGTATCACCTGCTCCCATAGTTTTTATCTCCCAAACAATCTAAACCAATATCCTGAACTCAAGGCATGGCAATGTCTATAGGACATCACCATTTAGGTGTCCCTAAGGCACTTCAAACTCAGCACCTCCAACTAAGCTCATTATCTCTGGTCCCCAGTCTGTGCCCCCAGGGTGTGTTTTATGTTCCTTGTCACAGAAATGATTCTGTTGCCCAAGCCAGAAATCTAAAAGCCATCTTCTCTGCCTTTTCCCTGCCTCTCTCTCGCCTCCCTCTCCAAACATATCCAGTCAAGCACCAAGTCCTTTTCATACAGATGGTGGTCAATAGACATACGAAAAGATTCTCAACATGGCTAATTGTTAGAAAAATGCAAATTAAAACCACAATGAGATATCACCTCACACCTGTCAGAATGGCTATCTTTAATAACTCAACAAACAGCCAGTATTGGCAAGGATGCAGAAAAAAGGGAATCAGTGTGCACTAATGGTGGAAATGCAGATTAATGCTGCCACCATGGAAAACAGTATGGAGGTTCCTCAAAAAGTTAAAAACAGATTGTCTTATGACCCAACAATTCCACTGTAGGGATTTATTGAGAAACACTAATTAGAAAGACTATATGCACCCCTATATTTATCATTTACAATCATCCTATCTAAAAAAAGTAATATGCAAATTGACCATCACAAGATGGCTTCCCCCATGTGATCAAAGATGGCCACCACAAGATGGCCAGCAAGGGAGGGCAGTTGGGGGGTACCCAGGACTACAGGGGAGGGCAGTTGGGGGGGACCCAGGCCTGCAGGGGAG